>JAULKM010089586.1:0-11290 GCA_032355605.1 Rubia tinctorum
TTGCATTGGAGATGATTTAATGAGTTGATGGTTTATCAATATGATGTGTCAAGTGACTTTTACCAAAGTGACTCTTGCAATGAAAATGCTCTTATCCCTCAAAATCCAACGCTCCAACGCTTAATTTTATCACTTCCTATCCCTGGACTTCCAGCGATTTAGTTTATGAGGATTCAATAGACTTCTAGATTTCATTTCATCAGGATGTTTGACCCCAATTTAGACTGATAATTCAATTTAATTTTTATTTAGATTGTTTATTTGGAATTCATTTGGGTTCAGGTCAATAACAATTCTACATATTATAAATTACTCCTATACACCTACAGAAAAACTTTTTTGGCAATCAAAATTATCGGGTTTGGTCTACTAGTGTAGTGAAAGGGTTTCAAAGGGTTAAATGGAGATTAACCAGATCTTTAGTTTGGGAGCTTTTATTTATTTTATTGCGTTGAAATTGATCAGAAATGTGGATGAAACATTTGTGATTTAATCTAATGTTTATTACTGTAATTGATTTTATTTGGTGGTTCCAGGTCCACAGTACTAAACAATTACACAATTAATACCACTTATCCTCCATATATATGCCCTCTTTATTGTCACTCGGACCATTGATTAGAATTGTAATATATATCTAGTGTCTTTGAATAATTCTCTTATTGTCACTTAAATATTTTATCAGAATTGTAGTAGTTAGATACAGTATTTTTGTGTACATGGAATCATCACATCGCCTTATATGACCAATCTAATGAATATAAAAGGTTAAATTCTCAAACATCTCATTCTCATTCTCATTCTCATTCTCATTCTCATTCAGTGACTAGTGACTGTTAAAACTAAAAAGTTAAAAAGAAAGAAACATGTGTTCTCACCTAATACTTGATGTGTGAGGGTGGATAGGAACTAAATCCAGGATGATGAGCATGGAAGAGCACACAAAATATTTCAACGAGAAAAATTCAAGGCATAAAGTGGTTTTTTTTATGAATAATGAAATGCTCATTAGCAATTAGTTAGATTTGTGATAATTAATTATTTCACTATTTATTCACCTTATGGGAACACTATGTATTTACCCCCTAAATACTTCAATAAATACCTTCTAAGAGAATGAAGAAAACACCTCTCATTCTCACATTTTCATTTCATCTCATCCTTATTTTCTTCTTCATTCTCTTCATCTTATTTTCAATATTAATCTCTCATATCACACATATTTACCATTATAAAATGTCTTACCACTTTCTTAATTAATTGGTGCAAAGTTAGTGATTTTTACAACACACTATCAGCATGATTAGTCTCTGTCTTCATCGAGTAAGTTCATATCACGGGTATAATAAATTGTGCCCTAAAAATTTTATGATTGTTATTACCATTGCATAACACCATATTACTATATACATGAGATTTTGCCACCTTATAGTAATGTGATTTATAATAATTAACTTTCTAAATACATATAATCATATTACTATAAACTGGATGCTCTTCCACCTTATAGAATGTGATGTGATTTATAATAATTAAATTTCTAAATGTATAACACCGTATTATTATACACAGGAGGCTCTTCCACCTTATAGTAAAATGATGTGATTTACAACAATTGAATTACTTAATAACACCATTTTATTATACACGGGAGGCTCCGGCACTTTTTAGTAAAATTATGTGATCTATATCTAACTAATTTTTAACTACTTCATTTTAATATTTCTAGAGAAAAATTTGTTTTTAACCTCATATTTTGGTCGGAAGTGAAGAAATGATCTTGTAAAATCTAAACGTGCAGAAATGACCCGGAATTTCATTAACAGAAATGCCAACCATCAAATTGGCCGGAAATAATTGAGATGACCATTTTACCCTTCTATTAAAAAACAAAAATATTTGAAAATTGTGAAAATTGTTTTACCCTTCCTTTTTTTTAATTTCTTTCTTTCTTTTTCCAGCATTAATGTGTGTTCTGTTCCAACATCAAGACCTCATTTTCACTTTCCCAACCCTCCTTTCAATCTTGCCTTTTCCATTTTACCCTTTAATTCCGTTGTCGAGATTCCACTCGCCGTCAAAATTCTTCTCCAATTTTTCCAATTCTGGCCGATTTGTCCCCCTTCACATCATCGTTGACCATGTCTACCCCACCACCATCGCTCGTTAATCCCCCAACGGTGAGTTAATCACCTCCGCCGATGTCTCTCTGGATCTGGGGGTCCTCTCTGATTTTGAGTCCTCTCCGATTTTCAACCTCGTCAAGAATGAGTTTTGAGTCCTCTCCAGTTGGACTGATGACCTCCATTTGTTCCCCGATGGGCTAAGGATCGTCGCGTTCAGCGATGGCAAGGGTTTGTCGATGTTTGATCTTTTATCGATGTGGGTTTGTCTAGAAATTCGTGTCTGGGTGGTGGTGGGGTAGGATGGTGAGGCACGGCGGCTGATGCTGAGGCAGCGGATGGTGAGGTCTAGGTTGTTTGAGGCTGTGGATGGTGAAGAACGATGGTGAGGAGGCAGATGGTGAGGGGTTGCCTATATCTGATCTGAGAAAATTGACATTTTGACAAAGCAAAAATCGAAATTCCGGCTGGCGACGGCAGAGTTTGAAGTTGGAGAAAAACAGGTTAGGGTTTAGGGTTGAAGAATGAGCTTAAGGTATAATGGTCATTCTATTTTTAGTCTAGGGTTTTTATTAAGAGAGGGGTATTTCTATCTTTTCATTATTAGTCAATGCCGGATTTACATCAGTCAATGCTGGAAATTGACCAAATGGGTAAAACTGCACATTTTGACTAAAAGATAAGGTTACTTCTGCACTTTCAGATTTTACAAGGTCATTCCTGCACTTTCTCAATCTTATAGGGTCATTTTTGCATTTTTCTCATATTTCTAAGATTAATTATGTCCCTACTATGTTTGTCTATTTTTAAATATTATTTGGTGAAATTAAATTGCTAATCTACTCTTAGCATTTAACTACAACTAATTAGTATATACCCAGCGGTAATATAACGACTATAAACGGCTACATTTTACAGTATAATTATGAAACATCCAATGATACAAAACCACATTTTCTCTTCTACCTCATATCTTTCTCACTCTAAATTCACTAAATTTTTCGATAAAATGTCTAAACTAATTGGAGATATTTCGCTGGAAGAATTTTATTTTGCTTCAGTAATGGTCGGAATCGTGTATTTCTCTTTACTATTTACAATTGTTGTAGACATCTTTATTTTGAATTAAATCTAATGAATTTTTTTATTTTCCCTACTAGTTGTCACCATGTCAAATTTTGTGAAGCTTGAATTCAATCCTCTCGAGATCATTGGAAACAATTATATGCCTAAGACAACAGACATTGAGATGCATTTGGAGTCAATGAATCTCCTTGAGATGCTCCAAGAGGTGAACGACTCATCAAGGACGGACAAGGAAAGATCTTTAATCTTCCTTCGCCGACACCTTGATGAAAGCCTCAAAAATGAATATCTCAATGTGAAAGATCCAAGTGAGTTGTGGAAAAATCTGAAAGAAAGATACGATCACCAAATTATGTAATGCTCCCCATTTACCACGATGAATGGACCGCTTTACGGTACCAAAAAAAAGAAATTCAGTGACTACAATTCTGTAGTGCTCAGAATAGTAACCCACTTGAAATTTTGTGGGGTTACAGTATCTGATAATGAAATGCTGAAAAAGATTTATTCTACTTTTCACACATCAAATGTGACCTTGCAACAACAATATCATATGCGGGGTTTTGAAAAACATTCAGAACTGATTGCTTGTCTCCTCGTCGTAGATAAGAATAATGAGTTATAATGAAAAATCATCTATCTCTCTCAACTGGCTCAAAAGCATTTACTGAAGCAAACGTTGTTAACTCCAATGAACCTGAATGCAAGAACTATTTTTAGGGTTGAGAGAGAGGCCAAGGTCTTGGTCATGGTTACGAACAAGGTCGAAGTGGAAACAACTTGTCCTATAATTCTCGCAATTACTATCACAAGAAGTAGAAACACGAGAGGAACCATGAAAATACCCATAAAAAGAGGAAAGATGCTAGATCATCAAAAGGCTCTAGAACCTGAGTCTGCAGAGCCCCGGAGCAGTTATACAAACTCTACCAGGACTCCATCAAAGAAAAGGGGAAGGAGGTCAACTTCATAAACAAATCCACTCATCTCGAAGCAGCTGACCTCAATGATGATTTCATTGACACAGTTGGTGATTTCGCTGAACAAACCGATGGTGGAAACTAAAAAGGGGAGAATTTATAACTATTATCGAGAATGAAGCTAAATGGTCCGATGTTGATTTGTATCTCTTATATAAAACTAGGTCTTGACGGCGTGGGCTGCCTACGGCTTAATAGTTATGGTAGTTTTCTGATTTTTTTTATTTTTGAAATCTTTAGGGAAAAAATCACAATCATCACAAAGGATTTCATTTTAAAAACTCAAATGCAATAGAGGATTTCATTGTCTTAGCAAACTACTGCATTCACAAGCTTCTTTCCTTTATTTTTGTTGCACTTTTTAGCAGCCAGCAATAATTCTTGTTCATCTTCAAATTCTATCTGATGTATCTCTCTTTAAAGGCGCTCATTTTTACTTAGCTTAGTTTCAGAAGCAATTATCTTTTTTCCGCATATAACCAGATAGCCCAAATTACTTGTGGAGTGAATGACTCTAAGTTATAGCTCCATCAGTTCGTTAATAATTACAATTTCATCAGTGTGAAGCAAGTTTGATTAATGTGAGGAGATAAATGAAGGAGATAGAAATACACTACCACAACTGCAATGTCACTTACAAAAACCGTAAAGAAATTTGGAGAATTTCGAGCTCCATTGATTATAAAATACATGTTAACAAATGAAACTATAAACCTTTCGTCTAAGACAAACAACTCTCTTCCTACGCCTATTTCAATTATGCAACCAAAAAATGAAAAGAAACAGTACACAACTAAGTCATGTGCTGAGATATCACTATTTGGATTTATGTTTCTATAAGGTTGTGTTACATGGCCGCACTAAAACATCATAGATATAATAGTTTTCAAAAAGTCTACATTTATTCAACTGCTCTAAAGATTTACAAGACTAAGCATCAGTCTAATTTAAGCATTTGTAAACAGCTAATAACTTCACAAACCAAAACAACAGATATATTTACTGTAACAATAGAAGAAATTAGATCAAGGTAAATAATAAGAAAGAAGCAGTAGAGCATCATATATGTGAATTACAAGGCAAAAAACAATCAATGATAAGTTGATAACAGGGAATATTGAGAATGGAAACCAGGTTTGCTAGGCAAGGGTTCGACTCAAGATACCTATGTAATTTAGAAATGGTACGATGTGAATTACCATCTTGTAAGGATTTGGCTCAGTTATAAAAACTGTTAAACATCAATCAATGCTTACAAACTATGCTCAAATTATAACCCGACAAATATTATACCACTAAAACTACAAAAACATTCAAATAATTTCCTAAAAGATGACATTTTGAAAAAGTTATTGGATCATACTTTACAAAACAACCAAAAGAGCTAAAAAGATTGAACTGGATTGATTCACCACTGAGAAGAGGTCCCAAAAGTGATGCAAAATACTCAATCCGATCACCTACCGGGCTTTCAATACTTCCAAGAATTAAACATTCTGACCACTACAATACTCCCACTGAAATTTTATATATATATATATATATATATATAAAAGAATAAGAAGTTGGGAGAAAAAATTCCAAAACAGACCTCATACATTCTAATCATCATTTCACTCCTCAACCCACACAATCCAAAAAACTCAGATTAAATAAAGAGAGAAAAAAACACGCATACACAATGATTCATATTGCATGAATAAAGGTTGATCTTACTCTCAATAATTGGAGTAGGAGACAGGGGAACACAACCTTCTCCTCCACGGACTTTTTAATTATTGGTACAGAAGCTAGAGCCGGCTTAGTTCTGGCCACCGCCCCTTGCGCTGAAGTTGCTGCTTTCTCATCCTACTCATAAAAATCAAATCTTTCAGTTGAGTAATCAAATCACATAAACAAGAAACAAAAATCCATTTCAGTAAATAATGACATACACGATCTATTTTGGGTTGGACGAATCCAGTTTCAAATCTAAAATCAACAAAAGAAAAAAATACACTAAGTTAGGCAAATTGCCAGACATCTTGTGTTCCTATTTTGAAACTCAGAGAGACCCAGAAAAAAGGAAATCAAGAAATAAAAACATACGCAGAGGTTCAAATTCAACATTAGAAACGATGAAATCATTATATATGAGGGAAAAACAACCCAGCATCGGTCGAATTCATCAGAAAAAGGGGTAGAAATTACCTTGGAGATGGTGTTCTCTTTGTAATCAACAAATCATACCAATGATGTAAATTATAATGAACAAAAGTGGATTGTAGAATGCGTACACAGGAATGCGGAGGATGCATGCAGCAACGTGTGAAATATAGAGGTAAGATACTGATGCGTGGAGTGGAGTGAGAAAAATGATAGAACAAAATGCAGCGTTTTGGTTGACGAATACAGCAGGTATTGTAGATACCCCATCGACGCTTTTATAATATACTCCCTCCATCTTAGCAGAATTGGCCACTTTACTTTTTCAAAGTCAAATTTTATAAATGTTGACCGTAAATATATTAATCTATATATAATAAAAATATCATGTGAGATATTGTTAGATTCATTTTAACATCTATTTTCTAAAAATCAATTTTTTATGCGGAATTGGTATATGTAGCTAGAGATATTAACGGTTAAATATGATCATTGAAAACCGTGAAAAAACAAAGTGGTCAATTCTGTTGGGACAGAGGGAGTAGTGGATGTAGCAATGTATGATTTTTTTCTTAAAAGGTCTGCTAATGTCTAATTAATTATCTTTCTTATAAATATTTATTTTGTTTTTAGTTAAAGTGGTGAAATGGATAAAGCTAATCGTAAAGCCAACCAAATGATTAAAATTAAAGAAATTTGCATACCCGGTTGTGGAACAATGCACACTATATTCTAGGATAAAAGATTTTTCTCCAAGATAAAAACAACACAAACCATTGTGAATACAATATCAGGTCATGTAGATCTTATTGAAGGAGTTGGCGAGGCAACCTTTACATTGTCGAATGGTACAATATTTACCATAATTAATGCCTTATTTTTTCCAATGTCCAAAAGAAACTTGCTGAGTTTCATTGATATATATTCTCATGGATTTGATTATCGGTATAACTGAAGGTACCATGAAATATATGTTTCTCACAATGTATAAATCTGGAAGGAAATACATACTTGAAAAACTACCAATGCTCCATACTGTATTGCATTACACGCATATAAATGCAATTGATTCAAATACGGTAGTTATCAAACCTTCAATATTTACCATATGGCATTATTGGCTAGGTTATCCTGGTTCAACTATGGTGCAAAGAATTGAAGGGCCAGAAGATCTCTCAAGGGAAAAAAATTCCAATGTAAAGCTTGTTCTCTTGGGAAGCTAATCATAAGGCCTTCATCGGGAAAGGTTGAAACAGAATCACCTATGTTTTTTGAAAGTATTCAAGGTGATATATGTGGACACATCCATCCACCGTGCGGATCATTTCGATACTTTATGGTATTGATAGATGCATCTAGAAAATGGTTACATGTATGTTTGTTATCAACTTGTAATATGAAATTTTCTAAATAACTCGCTCAGATAATCAAATTGCGAGCTCAATTTCCTGATCATACAATCAAGAAAATCAAACTTGATAATGCCGGTGAATTCCAATCTCAAACATTCGATGATTATTGTATGTCAATTGGGATTGTTGTTAAGCATTATGTTGCTCATGTACACACACAAAATGATCTGGCTGAATCACTGATCAACCGTCTTCAGCTTATCGCTAGGCCATTGATAATGAGAACAATGTTCCCTACTTCAGTATGGGGTCATGCAATATTACTTGTTGCGGCATTAATTCGCATCAGGGTGAGTGCATAGCATAAATACACCCCACTACAACTTACATTCGGCCAAGAACCAAATATATCACTTCTAAGGATTTTTGGTTGCGTTGTTTATTTTCCAATTGCACCACCTCAAAGAACAAAGATGAGGCCACAGAGAAGTTTTGGCGTTTATGTAGGCTTTGAAAGCCCGTCAATTATTAGATACCTTGGGCTTGAATCTCGAACTGGGAATAATTGCACAACTCATTTTGTTGATTGCCACTTTGATGAAGGAAATTTCCCGGCATTAGGAGGAGAAAGAAAACAGCTGGAAAGGGAAATTACCTTGTATGTACTAACATTATTGCATCTTGATCCTTATACAAAAGAGTGATGGAAAAGTCCAAAGGATTTTGCATTTTCAAGATACAGCAAATCAACTTCCTGGTGCATTTACATACATAAAGAGAGTGACGAAGTCTCACATATTAGCTAAGAATGCTCCTGCTCAAATTGAAGTCCCGAAAGGACAAATTGGGGAAAAAAGTCACTCATGAAATCACAACATGCCTGAAGCATGGAATACCACTCGGTTCCAAAGATAAAAATCCTTGAAAAAAGAAAAGGAACAGAGAAACAAACTAACCCCAAAATGAAGGAACGTATTCTTGTAGAGATACGAAATGAGGAAAATCGAGAAATTTTGATTAATTATGCCAATACAGTATAAGGTGGAACCGGAATGAGGGCATCGATGATGCATTCTCTTACAGTTTGGTATGTGATGTTATGAACAACAATAATGGAGATCCTGAATCATGGTATGTTGCTGAGTGTAAAAATATAAACGATTGGACTAAATGGAAAGGGGGTATTGAACCTGAATTAGACTCACTTAATAGACGCAAATTCTTTGGGCCTATACTACTCACTCCAGAAGATGTGAGATCCGTTGGATACAAATGGGTATTTGTGCGAAAAAAAGAAATGAGATTATGAGATACAAGGCTCCTCTTGTTGCACATGGTTTTTCTCAAAGGTCCAGAATTTATTTTGAGAAAACATATTCCCCTGTTATGAATGGAATTACGTTCAAATTCCTAATCAGTCTAGCAGTTCATGAGAAACTTAATATGCACCTTATAGATTTTGTTTTCGCGTACTTATACAGATCGGTTGATGCTGAAATTTACATAAGGATCCCTGGAGGATTAAAAATGCATGAGTCATTAAGTTCAAAACCCTGAGAAAGATATTTAATCAAATTACAAAGATCATTATATGGGTTAAAGAAATATGGATGCATGTGGTACAACCGACTAAGCGAATATTTGTTACAAAGGGGGTGTGTCAACGACCCTCTTTGTCCTTGCATTTTTATCAAGAAAACAACATCCGGGTGGGTGATTATCACTGTTTATGTTGATGATTTGAATATCATTGGGACTAATGAAGAGATTCTGGAAGTAATCTCTTACTTAAAGAAAGAGTTCGAGATGAAAGACCTTGGGAAAACAAAATATTGTCTCAGTTTGCAGATCGAACACTTGCAAAGTATGATACTTGTGCATCAATCAAATACACGAAAAAATATTTAAGAGAATCAATATGGATAAATCAAATCCATTGAGTACCTCAATGGTCGTCAGATCCCTTGATTTGGAAAAGGATCCATTTTGTCCACGTGGGAAATCTGAACATATTCTTGGTCCAGAAGTACCATATTTCAGTGCAATAGGAGCTCTTATATATCTCGTTAGTTGAACTCGGCCTGATATAGATTTTTCTGTTAATTTATTAGCAAGATTATGTTCATCTCCTACTAAAAGACACTGGAACGGAATTAAGCATGTGTTTCGTTACCTTTAAGGAACAATTGATTTGGGATTATTTTATCCCAGCACTACGAAACCAGTTTTGGTTGGCTATGCAGATGCAGGTTATTTCTTACATCCACACAAATGGAGATTTCAAACTGGATATGTATTTACTTGCGAAGGGACGGCAATTTCTTGGCGTTCCCAAAAACAAACGCTCACAACGACATCATCAAACCATGTTGAGGTTATCGCATTGCATGAAGCAAGTCGAGAGTGTGTGGTTAAGATCCATGACGCGACATATCAGAACCACGAGTAGTCTCCTGCCAATTGATGATCCCATTTCACTTTATGATGACAATGTCGCATGCTTTACTTAAATGAAGGAAGGATAAATTAAAAGCAACAAAACAAAGATATCACTCCGGAGTTCTTTTCAATTACTCAAGAGATGTAAAAAAAAGTAATAGTATCAACATCCAGTATATTCGTTCTTGTGAGAACTCAGCGGATCTCCTCACAAAGGCTCTTCCTACTTCAGTATTCAGAAAACATGTTCATGGCATCAGGATGCGAAGGCTATGAAGTTCACGAAGAAATCACTCATGTCAACATGAAGAGAGCTATACGTGACCGTACTCTTTCCCTTACTATGATTTTTATACCAGTGGTTTTTCCTATAAGTTTTTTAATGAGACAGCAAGAACACATAATTATTGTAACAAGCATTCTAGAGGAAGTGTTATGAATAATGAAATGCTCATTAGCAATAAACTAGATTTGTGCTCTATTTATTTACCCTAGGAGAACGCTATGTATTTACCCACTAAATACTTCTATAAATACCTCATAAGACGATGAAGAAAACACCTCTCATTCTCACATTTTCACTTCATCTCATCCTTATCTCCTTCTCCATTCTCTCCATCTTATTTTCAATATTAATCTCTCATATCACTCACATATCTAACGTTATAATATTTCTTACCACTTTCTTAATTAATTGATGCAAACTTGGTGATTTTTACAACAATTTCCATAACATACTCGTTCTTTTTTTAGGGTAAATGGTAATTAAAGGGCACACTTCACGAAATGGAGTTGCGTGTCCATGTATTTCTTTTCTCCGAATAACCAACAATTTCTATCAGGATTCGCATCTGACGGCCACCTTACACACTAATTGGTGCACTGAAAGTGTACAACTTTCAGCAAAACCTACTCTACCAACTCCGAACCTCGTATATTCGTGAGGGAGGCGCGCTGATTCTCGATTTGTTGGCTGTTGTCGGATCAGAAAACAAGCTGCAACTGTCAAGATCTATGTCAAGATGATGGCTTTTCATCTAAACATTTCGTACATCTACATCCAAAACCATAATCAGCAAGCAACGACTGCCTCTCGATGAAAGGAAGCTCCTCGTCTATATATGAAATGGTAATCTGGGAAAAAGTAAAAATGAACCAGTCATTC
>JAULKM010089597.1:0-11289 GCA_032355605.1 Rubia tinctorum
AAGGGAAAAAGAGTACAATGTATAGCTCCCTCTCAATTCTTCACAATCCATGAATTCCTGCACCAAAAACACCTAAAGTGCACATTATTATATCTCAATAAAATCATAATAATCCCACAAAATATGAATACAATATAACACATATCAGGTGTACATTGTACTGTATCTTTCTGATTAGTGGATTTATTTTGACCTGGGCCATGCCCCGCATATGTAGGTGGATTTCATCAATGTGCGTAACCAAGTTGTGTGCGTTCTCGTTTGTTATTATTCTTACATACTTGGTTGGATAAGATATGTTGGAACACATATCTAATAATTAAGCTAAACGGTAAAACCAAAATTTCATTTGGTATCAGAACCTGGTCATTTACTCTTACCTTGGTTGTGTCAAGGAAAGTGTGATCCGATTTTACCATGACGACAAAAGAAGGAGCTTCTGTGTCTCGACCACCACTGCTGAAAGGAACAAACTACAACTACTGGAAGGCACACATGAGAGTCTTTATAAATTCACTGGATAAACTTGCATGACACTTTGTTTAGACCGAGTGGAATCATCTAACTGAAGATGAAGAATCCAGCTCAAAGGAGAAAGAGGGAGACTCAAGTTTAAGGAAATAAAAGCTCAAAAATTGGTCTCCAGATGAATTGAAGGATTCACTGGAAAATTTGAAAGCACTGAACGTTATCTTCACAGCAGTAGATGAAAATCAGTTTATGCTCATCTCTACATGTCATCAGACTAAGAAAGCATGGGATATTATGCAGATTGTACATGAAGGAACCAGTCGTGTACGCGAATCCAAATTACAGATATTGGCTACAAAGTTTCCATATTCAATGGGAAACTCAGAGCTATCTCTAATATGGAATATCAATTGGGAAAAGTCCGTAAGGAATCTAAGTTGGTTAAGAAGACCTTGAAATCACTGCCCAAGAGATTTGCAATGAAGGTTGCGGAAATAGAAGAAGTTAGGGATGTATCCAGAATGTCCTTGGATGAGTTAATGGGATCACTACAGACGTATGAGATGACAATGGAACAGCTTGCAAAGAAAACTCAGAATGGGTTAGCCTTCAAAGTAGCTTCATCACGGGATAATCACGAATCAGATAATGAAGATGGTATTGAAGAACTTTCTCTCATCACGAAGAAATTTTCAAGGATGCTAAAAAGGGTGGTGAACAAGAAATCACAAGAAATAATAGGAGGAAACAGACCTCGTGGACAAAATGTTCGTGGAATACGCATGGAGCAAGGAAATGAGCAGTTCTATAGGAATCAAAGTGGTTAAGCAAAATAGCCAGGAAGAATTCAATGTAGAGAAAGTGAGGGATTTGGACATATGCAAGCTGGATGTGCTAATACCTGGAAGAAGCAAGGAAGGTCATATATCACCTTGTGGAGTGAGGATGAAGAAGATGAGAAAGATGAAGAGGAACTTATCAGCAATTACGTATCATTTGGAGAAAAAGTTCACGATGATACGGATGGTGTGGACATATGTTCTAACACAGATAAGACTGTATGTTCCAACATAAGTTATAGCGATGTCTCCAACGACGATAAAGACCAACCTGTGAGTGATGAAGAGACCTACACTGCATATGAACAAATGTATGACATGTGACTAAAAGTTGTTGATGTAAACAAATCCCTGAAAATGTAGAAAAATCAACTGGCTGAGACAGAGAAGTATCTTTTAGTTCTAGTTAGAGAACTTAAAGATAAAATCGAGGAATTAAAATGGAATCTACATTCTGCGACTGAGAGAGCAGAGATGGCAAAAGCAACAATTACCATGTTAAACACTGGTAAGGCAAAGCTCGATGAAATTGTGAACATGGGAAAAAGCTTTGGAGATAGACAAGGAATTGGCTCTGGAAAATTTTAAACCAATTCGACCAATCTTAAGGTACAGGTTCAAGAGATAGAGAGAAAGGTTATCCGAACTAGACAACGAAAACCTCTCATCTGCAGCTATTGCAAATTTCAAGGTCATATTGAGGAACAATATCTCAAATTACTCAGAGATATTATGAACGGGCGACAACTGTCTGCATGTTCCAACATAGACAAGGTCTAACAATCAAAGATAGTCAGAAAGGAATTTCTGACAAACATCAAACCATATGATGGTGGTTTTTTTACTTTTGGAGATGGAAAGAGGAGTCGTATAATTGGCAAAGGTTAAATGCATATTGAAGGATTTTCTATGTTCACTAGTGTATTGCTGATTAAAGATATAAAAGCAAATTTGTTGAGTATCAGTCAATTGTGTGATGATCATATGATAGTTGAATTTCAGAAAGACAAATGTGTTGTATGACATGGAGACGATAAACTATTTTCTAGCATTCGATCATCAGACAATTGTTACATTTTGAAACAAAAAGTTAGATGTATGAGTTCAAATCAAGATGAAAGCATTATATGGCACATGAAGCTTGGTCATATCAACTACAAAACCTAGATGAAAATTACCAATTCAAAGGCAGTACAAGGTATGCCTACACTTACGAGCAAAGGTGGAATTGTGTGCGGACCATATCAACAAGGCAAACAAATTCGATCTCCTCACTCTTCAGTACAATATATTACCACCTCAATAAACCTTGACTTATTTCATATGGATTTGATGGGTCCACTAAACACACCAAGTGTGAGTGGTAAGAAGTACATTTTTGTATGTGTTGATGACTTTTCTAAATACACTTGGGTGGCTTTTCTTAAAGAAAAATATGATACTGTGGATATGTTTCGAAGTTTGGTGATAAAGTTGTAGACAGAGAAAGGAAGTCCAGTAAAAAATATTGTCAGAATCAGAAGTGATCATGGTAGGGAATTTGAAAATTCTCAATTCAGTGATTTCTGTGATGAACTTGGTATTCAACATGAATTCTCGGCTTCAGTCATTCCACAACATAACTGAATTGTAGCAAGAAATGATAGAACACTTCAGGAGATGACACGAGTCATGCTTGCTGAAAAAGGAATACACAAAAAATGGTGGGCAGGAGTTGTCAATACAGCTTGCTATACAATAAACCGTGTATATCTTCATCCTTTCACTAGCAAAACATCTTACGAGATTTGGAAGGCCGGGAAGCCAAGCGTATCTCACTTTCATGTGTTTGGAAGTAAGTGTTATATTCTCAGAGATAGAGATCCATTGGCAAAGTTTGACAACCGTAGTGATGTTGGGATATTTATGGGGTATTCTATAAACAACCGTGCTTATCGTGTTTACAATCTAAATGTAGTTGATAAATCTCTTATGGAGTCGATAAATGTAGTTGTGGATGACTCAGATAACCAACAAGATTCAAGTGAAAATGAAGATGAACCAGTTGAGGATCATGTTCCAACACAGAATAATTTACCTAAGCAGCCAGACTATGTTGGAACATCTTATCAACCAGTAGAGCAGTTGGAGTCTGAAGAAGAAGAGTGTGTTGGAACATCCTCCCCCACACCAAGTCCATATGTACCAACACAGGTGGTACTGGAACCTATCACAAGAAGAAACCGATCAATTTCTCGAGTGAACTACAGAGAACTAGCTGCAATGTTTCATCTCCCTGATTGAGCCAAATAACTACAAGGAATGACTACTTGATGAATATTGGATTACAGCAATGCAAGAAGAGCTTGACCAGTTTGAATGCGATGATGTATGGTATCTCACTTCTCATCCGAAAGGGGTGAATGTTATTGGTACAAAGTGGATTTTCAAGAACAATTATGATACAGATGGACAGATTACTCGTAATAAAGCAAGACTGGTGGCTCAAGGATATACTCAGGTTGAGGGAGTATATTTTGATGAGACCTTTGCCCTAGTTCCCAGGTTATAATCTATACGTATCTTACTTGCTATTTCTTGTACTATGAACTTTACATTATATCATATGGATGTGAAAAGTGCTTTCTTGAATGGAGTGGTGAATGAGGAGGTGTATGTGGAACAACCTAAAGTATTTGAAAATCCTCACTATCCACATCACGTGTATAGACTTAAGAAGACACTATATGGTCTAAAACAGGAACCCGGAGCATGGTATGAGAGACTGACTAACTTTCTTCTTAAGAAAGGTTATCATCGAGGGTGAGTAGGTCATACTCTATTTGTGCTTAATAAATCCACAATTTTTTTTGATGGCTCAAATCTATGTGGATGATATTGTGTTTGACTCTACTTCACTGTCTATGGTAAAAGATTTTGTATCACTTATGCAATTCGAGTTTGAGATGAACATGGTTGGAGAACTCACATATTTTCTAGGATTTCGGGTTAAGCAAGGACAAAATGGGTTGTTCATAAATCAAAGAAAGTATGCCTTAAATCTGGTGAAGAGATTCAGACTAAGCAATGCTCGATCTGTACGAACTCCAATGGCAACTATAGAAAAATTGGTGAAGAATGTGAAAGGTGTTTCAGTTGATCAGAAACTATACAGAAGTATGATTGGGAGTCTTTTGTATCTGACTGCTAGTCGACCAGATATATGTTTCAGCGTAGATGTTTGTACAAGATTGCAGTCTGATCCGAAGGAATCATTTAACTGTAGTAAAGAGAGTTATTTGATATGTTAGTGGGACTTCTAATTATTGAATCAAGAATCAAGATTCATGTCTTATTGGTTATAGTGATTCTGATTGGGCTGGTAATGCAGATGATCGCAAAAGTACTACTGGTGGTTGTTTTTTTATTGACACGAATATGGTCTCTTGGTACAGTAAGAAGCAAAATTCGATCTCCTTATCATCTGCTAAAGCTGAGTATCTTGCTGCTGGGAGTTGTTGTGCACAATTATTATGGATGAAACAAATGTTGAATGACTATGGAATTCAGCAAGAGCCTTTAAAGATTCCGTGTGACAACAAAAGTGCATTTGACATCTCTAAGAATCCTGTTCAACACTTATAGACAAAGCATATTGACATCATACATCATTTTATTAGAGATCTGGTTGAAAGAAAGGAGGTTGTGATGGCCTATGTTCAAACATGTGAGCAGTATGCAGATATATTCACTAAATCGTTGGACACTACAACTTTTGAATTCTCAGACAACACTTGGGTGTGTTTTGTATATGAGGTATTTTCTTCTTTAAATTCCTCTGTACAGTTTGATATATTTTTGGTTCTGTTTTTTTCGCAAATAAATTCAGATAAACAAAAAAATCAGAAAGACAAAAACAGGGGGGAGAGAAAGTGGAAGCTATGTTGGAAGTTCAACAAGTTTGACATGATTTGACAATTGAAGAAAGGTAATGATGTTTCTTGGAAAGGGAAAAAGGTAACACGGTTAGATAGATGAAAAAAAGTTAGAAGTTGGTTCAAATTATTTCCATCTCTCCACATTCCCTCTTTTTCGGCTATACACCTCTCATTCTCTATCAAATTTTCAAATTTGGACATTATCTTGCCAAGATTAGAGGTGTTCTTCGAAAACCATCTTGCGGAACCAAAAATCCTGCCGAGATATTTTTCAAAATAGCTACAATGGTCGGAAACAAGACTCAAGAGCATGTTCAGCTTCCACAACTCACATTCAAAAAACCCGAAAAGAAGAATGATACACCAAGCAAAGGGAAATCTCCGTATTAAAAGGTAATCAATCCTGAATCTACTCACATTTGTTGGGAAGGAAGAAAATTTGGCTCCATAGATGAATTTTTTGAGTGGGTGCAAGCTAATAGAGTTACCGTAGATTTGACAAAATTTGAAAGCCTGAAAGGGAAATTTCTTGAGGTTGATATGGAGGAGATACTTACGATTGAGGTCCCTTTTAATGTTGTGTCTGCTCAAAGGAATAAAGAACTTAAGGCATTATAACCTATAGCAATTGTCCTGTCTGATAATAATGAGGAAGATGACGTTGGGTATATTCCAACATACCAGCAGGAAACTGTGCATGAGCACCCTACGGAGGTTGATGAACCTGAACAGGGCTTTACTAGTGATAATATGGGAAATCAAGATTACCAGATGAAGAATGCTTATGAAGGATCTGCTTATGATGACGTGGAGATTTCTGAGGCTGAGAAGAGAGAGGGAATGACCCTATAACAGAGGCTGTTAAGACAGAGGATTTGGAGATTGCTCAGAGAGAAGATCATGTTCCAACATTGGGAATTGAAGTTTCTAATGGGTCTGGCTATGTTGGAACACATGCTACTGCAAAAGGCTGACAATTTTATCCTTCTATTAAAAAAATTAAAATATCAAAAAAATTAAAATATAAAAAAATAGTGAAAAAAATGCGCTTTTCAACAAAACAAATTTTCTTTTCCATTTTTCTTTCTTTCCATATTTCTTTCTTTCTTTTTCCATATTTCTCATCTTTCTTTCTGGTTTCTTTTCCACCATCGCCACTCCCTTCATTTTTCTCTTCTTCTTTCTGATACGATGTCAAAAATATCATTTATTATATATATATATTTTAGTTTAGTATTTTTAGAAGTTTAACATTGTACTCTTTTTCCCATTGGGTTAATGAGGTAGTGTGCTTATATTTAGATTTAATTTTGAAATATTGTAATTTAGGAGTTTTGATTTGATTTGATTAGAATTAGATTTGGTAGGTTTAGATAAGGTAGATTCATTCCAGAATTCATCCAATATTTGGATTGATTTAATTGGATGAATATGGTCATCATTTATATTTATATTAGGTATTTTAGTTAGATATTGTTTTAACTTCTTAAAACTGCCACAAGTCATTCCAGTTTCTATTTGTACTGCCTGAATTATACCCTATAAATAGAGTAGGCATTTGGACGAATTATACAACATTATTATCAATCAAAATTTTAAAATTTTGAGTTTATTGCTTGCGAGAATTAACTTTCATTATTGCTTAATTCTGCGGGTTAATTAAGTAGCAATACCCTTTGTGAACTAATCCTGCGGGCTAGTTAGTGAACAAAGAACCCTTTATTTGTGAGCTAATCTTGTGGGCTAGTTAGCGAACGAATTCCCAAATTGAAAGCCAATCTCGAGGGCTAGTTGGTGATCAATTCGAGTTGAGAATAATCCCGAAGGGTAGTTATTCATCAATTCATGCGATCAAGTGTGGGTTTGCAGATCCCTTTATTCAGTCAAAGATTTTAATTCTGCAATTCAGAGTCTTCACAAGGAGATTCATATCACTTTCTTTCTGGTTTCCTGGCTGTGGTGAAACTCTCAACGACAGAGGGGGTGAGCTTTGTGGATGGGCGACGCACCTTGCTGGGGTAAGCACCAGGACTAGGGTGGTAGGGCTAGGGTTTAGGGCGATCGTGGTGGGTGCGAAGCTAGCAGAGATAGGGTTTCTGGTGATGGGGGTGGGCGATGGGAACATGGTGGTAGGGCTGAGGTGGTGTGCGACGGGGGTGGGGTTTCTGATAGTGGGACTGGTAATTCTTGGCAGTGCAGGCAACGGTGGTGGGTGCAGGGAGCGACGATGCAGCAGGGAGCGACAGGGAGAGATGGTGGCGGGTCACTGAGTCGCCAAATTCTAGATGTGGTGGTGGTGGGTTGTAAGCAGAGCCTGGGTGGAGCGCAACAGGGGTAGGGTGGAGCGCGACAAGGAGAGGTGGTAGCGGGTCACTGAGCGACGGGGGAGAAGTGATGGTAATAGGTTGTAGGCGGATCTAGACGGAACTAGGTTTTAGGGGGGAGCTACTTTTGGGCGACTATTGTTCTAGCCAGCGGTGGAGAGGAGATATGTCATTGGCGACGGTGTGGAGAACCGGCGGAGCAGCGGTGGATCGGAGATGGGGTTTAGCGGTGGCGGCAGCAGAGCAACGATGGTGGATCGGCGGGGTGGCAGAGCAGGAGAAAATGAAGAAGAAGAAGAAGAAGAAGAAGAAGAAGTGAAGGGTAAAATGATCTATATATTTTCAGCTTTAAATTTAGGGGCATTTATGTCTTTTCAGGTTTGGTCTATGACTGACTTTTTGAGTCAACGCCAAAATTGAGCAAAATGGGTATAATTGCATAGTTTTACAAAAACATAGAGTCAGTTTCGCACTTTCAGATTTTACAGAGTTATATCTACACTTTCTCAATTTAATAGGGTCATTTTTAAACTTTTTCCTAAAAATAATATACATAAGAGTAAGTTACCGGTGCGGACCAGAAAAATCCAATCACGGACCAGACCAGACCGAAACCCAAAAACCTAAGAAATCTTGGACCGAAAATTGAACCGTAATTCTATATATTTGGTTTCGGTGTTTATATTCTGGTCCAATTTCATCTTTTTTACCTGTCCGGGCCAGTTTATTATGAACACCCCATGCAGTGGTCTAGGAGGTGGAATTGATGGTTAAAAATACTTTTCTTGTATTTTCATGATTTTAGTTATAAAGATTACAGGCTCAGTGCATTAGATTTTGTTTTGTAAGGTACACAATTATAGCATGCATGCATGTTAGTTCAATTCGTATAAGAACTTTTCAAATTTCAAGATCTTGTGTGAGTACTGTTTTATATTTTCAAGTTCGTGATTCCAAGTAATAATATCATAGTTTTATTCTGTAACATTAACTTTTCCAATGTAGTTCACTGCACAGAGATCTTCAAGTAATTGATAAGAGTTTCTGAAGTTCATGGTTTAAACTACTTAATTCACAATCTAAAAGTAGTTCACTATTTGAACTCCATTGAGAAAATGAAAGGAGAATTATTGAAATTTTAGATATTTTAACTCATTTGTATTATGACAAAATCTTGGAAAAGATCGTTTTTCCATATGCCTATGGAAAGACGGGATTAAATTAGAATTATAGAAAGGGAAAATGTTTTAGTTGCAATATTAAAAATTCATTATGCAACACGTAGGAGTGATAAGTTTATGACCCGATTAATACAACCCGGAAATTTTATTTTAATTTCTTCAAATTTGCAATTTAAATCTTGTTCTTTCCATAACTTGTGGAAAAATCGTCTTTCAAGAGACGAGCTCTTGTATTATAACTCAGTTTTGACCCATATTTTATACCTCTGGTTTTTAAAATATTATTAATCTTGAAAATAAAAATAAATATGGAGAGTACCGTTTCTAATTTAAAATTTTCCGAGGTCTCATGACAGATTAACCTATTTTTAAGTTATAAACATGCCACTGTATTTTTTCACTCATTCACTGTAAACCTTGTAAAATCAAAGAGTGTCAAACTAACCCTAATTTGAGATAAATTGTGCCGATATAACCTTCAAGCCATATTCCGGCATCGACTCACCAATTGGGCCGTTGACCGGACCCGAAATGACAAATATGACCTCAGTAATTTCAGTTTGATTTTTTCCATTTTACGCCTCTTGTTGTCGCCAACCACCGCCACCCTCTGGCCACCCCAACTACCACAACCACCCCCTCTACCACTACATCACCACCTCTCCCTGCCAGCCACCACAGCCAGTCCAGAAACCACCCCACCACTGCCCACCCCTGCCACCAGCTAGCCCCCCCACCCCACTCCAGCCCTCTACCACCACTCCAACCCTGCACCTGGCCTCGATTTTCTCCCGTCGCCGCTCCAGCCCTCCACCGCCGCTGCCTCAATTTGCTCCAGTTGCCCCTCCAACTCTCCACCATCACGGCCTTAATTTGTTAATGTCACCGCTCCAGCCTTCCACCACCTCGATCTCGATTTTCTCCCATCGCCGCTCCACCTAACATCTTTGCCCAATAGCTTCAACACCGCCAACCCTGCTCCAAACCGTCCTGATCGATTGAGAAGTTGTGTCAATGGGAAGAAGAAAAGGGGTAGCAGTGAAAACCCTTCAACGCCAACGGGATGAAGAAAAGGGGTAGCAGAGAAAACCCTTCAACACCAACGGGATGAAGAAAAGGGGTACCGGCGGAGTGAAAGAAGAAAAGGGGTAGCGGTGGAGTGGAAGAAGAAAAGGGGTAGCGGCGGAGTGGAAGAAGAAAAGGGGTAGCGGCGGAGTGGAAGAATAAAAGGGGTAGCGGCGGTCGGAGCCTCCGTGAAGAGGAATGGAAAGGTGGACTTGAATAAGAAAAGGGGGACAGTATAATTCCTTTTTTTAGCAGGGTAAAATTGATATTTCATTAAAATCCTGCCAATTTCGGCGCCGTTGACAATCGAAGTCAACGGCTCCCAGGGTTACATGTGCACATACATTATAAAGTTAGCGTTATGTTGGGCCTCTCTCGTTTTACAGGATTATATTGACACTTTCAGCCTAAATTCATGATTATTTGTCACTTTACTCATTTGAAAATGTACTTTTTAATATATATTTTTTCATATTTTCACATTCAAACACAAATTCTTACTTGTTTTACTTTATAAAATATAATTTTTACCTTTTTAATAATTATAATTTTAACCTAAAAAGTTAGGTGCCTTTTAATAAGTTTATGGATAAGTCATATTTCCTAAAAGTTACCCTAATAAATTGACATGCGTGTCTCATAATTTATGAGGAGTAAATTTTCTTCTACGGGCTTCCTCTGGAAAAAAAAGGGCATCTCACAAGCATTATCTAATTTCTTAATAAGCCTGAAAAAAATTCAAATAACTCTATTAAGTATCCAAACCGGACGAACAAACACCAACTCAACTACTGGTAGTTAATAATCCAACGGCCAAAAGCGTTGGAAATATGGATGCTACCCAATGGAAGCCCGCCCGTGAAATGCATCCTCAATTCCACCACTTGGAGATGGAGAGTTGAAAACACGATATTCCTGTTGTCTTTGTCTCCCCCATTTATCCCATCCCCTTTTTCAACTACCCTCTTCCCCATCTAATCTTCCTTAAAATTTTAATTTTCTATTTTACGTATATTAATCTTGCATTATTTAAGAATGGCGCCTGGTTCCCAGACTATGTCAGAAAAATAGTCAAATATTCTTAATTATAGAAATCTCACCACCAGTCCCAAAGTAGTTTCATTAGCATTAATTAGCATGGGATAGTAGTTGACTTGAATACTTCTTGTAAATGACAGTGAAATTCTGAATTAGTAAGAAAAATTTATTGTTGTCTCATTTTAAATTGTAAGTATACTTTAACTTTTGTAAGTTGAATTGAAGAAAAAAAAACACATGATAGTTATTTAAGCAGCTGGCGGTGATTTAATATATTATATGACAGTTACTTACTCCCTCCGTCCCACTAAAAATGGCAAAGTCAAATTTTCAAAG
Organism: Rubia tinctorum; assembly: GCA_032355605.1. Classification (NCBI taxonomy): domain Eukaryota; kingdom Viridiplantae; phylum Streptophyta; class Magnoliopsida; order Gentianales; family Rubiaceae; genus Rubia; species Rubia tinctorum. The sequence goes on from JAULKM010089597.1 coordinate 11,172, forward strand.
TCAAATTTGCCAAAGTTTGACCATATATATAAATTAATATGCATATAATAAATATATCATGTGATATATTGTTAAATTCATCTTAACATATATTTTCTAAATATTAACTTTTTATACG
>JAULKM010089616.1:0-11288 GCA_032355605.1 Rubia tinctorum
ATTCATAACTTAGAAAACCAACCAAAAACCCCCCTCTTTACATGATTTTATTTATCTATCTATATCTATCTAGGCTTGTATCCACTCTTAATTGTATGAACCCTTAGGAAAATCCCTCTTCTTTGTGGATGACCCCGACTTGCCAACTATCTACCTAGTTGTATTTAGTACGCATATTAGGCTTAAAAATAGTATCTTTGAGAGGTACGGCGACGATCTCCCAGAACCCTTCCATTACTTTGAAAGAGGGATTACATCTCAGAGATCTGCAAATAACTATTAAGCTCCACTTCTTTTCACTCTCCTTAACATCCTCCATTGTAATTTATTCCAATAATTTTCCTTCAATCTCTACCGGCTTGTAGAATTGAACCTCCGATTTCCATGTTTCAAACAAAGAACTCCAATTTTTGCTCTCATGGTCTGATTATTCATGTATCCCCCATTCCAATCTTCTTCCCTCCTTCCCCATCTTTCTTGGTGTGGTAATGTTCAAATCTGGGATTTCTATTATCTTCACATGTTCTCCTATTTGTGTACACACTATCGATTCTTCACGTTCCTCCTTGATCAGTTTTCCTTTCCCCTTATTGCTTTCTCCCTTCAATACTCCTTTCAAACCCTCATCCCCTTCTTTCTTTATGTCTTCGAGTAGATCTACCCCTTTCTGGTGAACCTTCCATTTTCTCCGATTAATTGATTTCTCCATCGAGAATGGAAAACTCCGGTGAGCTACCATTCCAAGAAAATGGGAGAAACGAATCTACACATACTAAATGTGTAATTCGCCCCAAGTTATAGAGAGTGTGTTTCGTTAAATTTATTTAGCTTTTTTTGCATGTAATGATTTGGGTTTAAATTAATATTTTTTTGTTTTAAATTTCATATATATATATATATATATAATAATTGATTTAGTATGTCCCAAAGGACTTTGAACCATTCCTACCGAATGAAAAAAAAAACCCGTTGTACTGAGCTGCTATGAAAGAGAGTGGCGCACGAACTACTCGGGGTGGCCCTGTCTCTTAAGGGTTTTGATAAGTTCCTTTCCAGAAACTGCCTACGTATTGGGGACACCTTGTTCTTCGAGGTCATAGAAGTCGGAGGGCTGATAGTCTTCAAGGTCATCATAGCGCGAGCTGTTTGAGTTTATTGCAATTTTTGTTCTGTTGGAACTAAGACAATTCTTATTCGAATTTATGTACTAATTGTAAGGATATTTTCATGACTACTGTTTTTCTAATAATTTAACTACCTTATTTGAACAATATATAATTAACTATATGTATCTGCGATTTGATCTATGCATGATTTTAAAATTATTTTCAACCTTACCATTCAACACCATTTTCTACAATTGTTTTAAAATCCATTGAGCAGATACTTTTGTAGACCAACGTCAATCATTTTCAAACAACTTTAACCACAAAAAGTTAACCGAGGTAATAGAAAAGGAAATTATCAATGAAGCAGAACAGCCATGGGAACTTACTGTGTGACTATGTGAAGGAAAACATTTTGAAACGACTTTAACCTCTAAAATTTCTATGTTTAATATACCTACGACATTGGTCATCCATCACATACATGTCGATGAAAACGACATAATATGCAATTTTGGCTGGCCTAATTTATCATCATATGCAACGTCGTACACAATTCGGTAAGAATATTTACTTCATTTTTTAAACCCTTTAATTTGGTTAATATAATAACAAAGGGAAAAACATCTTTTACTTAAAAAAAATAACCAAGGTGAAATGATTTTTTACTTCGGTTATTTGACCTAAGACGGGGTAAAAGGGGCAAATTAATAGATCATTTTTCTTGTAGTGCTATGAAGAAACTTACTCAATACTTAAGGACATACACTTTAAGATGGTTAATGCGATGACGTTAAGTAAACCTTTACCTCCCTTTTTATATTAAAAAATCTAACATTTTACTGTCGGGCCACTAACAACTGTAACCCGTAAATGGGATAACTTAAAAGCATATTCATATCTTTCCATATATCTTCACCCAAGAAGCCCATGCTCACTTCGCCACCAATTCCACATCTCCACTCCTCCAAAGACATTTAATACTCCATCAAAGTTAAACATTCCCCGTTTCAATACAAAATATGGAAGCTTAGCTCATGACTCTTTGGCCCGGGGATCTTATGGTATACACCTCCCAAAACCACGCGAAACCCCAACCAAAAGACAAAAACTCGTGACCAGTGAGCGAGGTAAGTAAATTCCAAGTACAACTTGCATATACGGGAAGAACTCCACCTCAAGGAGGAAGATGGTTAACACCCATGATCATCCCCTCAGGGTCATTGTTTAGTAATGACATGAGCAACGTGGACCACGATCAGTTGAGATCGCGCAGTAAACCTTCCATAAATAGTTATTTGAGAAAAAATAGGTAATTGCATTTTTCTGGAGAGAAATCAGTGTAGATCAAATTTCTAACTTAAGCATTAGAGTCGACCCCATGGACCTTCTTTTGCAGGTAACCAAGAAAGTATGTAGCACCGTGTCGATTCTAGTTAATTTGATGTCCCAGAAGGATTCCCCACATCAGCAGGGGAATTCACTAATATGCTCAAAATGTCATACCTGCACACCACAATGGTGGAAACAGATTTAACATAATTCACGTATATCATTAGTAACACATATAAGAGATAAGTAACAACCATGTTTTCCTTTAGGCCTCCCTATCTTCACCGGATAGGAAGCCAGTTCTCTCAAACAATAATAGTCCCTTCTCGAGGATGAAATCCTTGCAAGAAGGCATTAAGGCACCTCCCGTAATTACTATGAAATTATTGCACATTCTGAACCCGCGATATGCTAAGGTAAAAAGTGATGGAAGACTCAATAACACTCACTCTACGTAGCTGATAAGATGAGATATACAACTCCATCTTAAAATCCTTCCCAGCCTTACAATACACCTCCCTAAAACCAACAATCATTGCCACACCTCAAGGATGAAGCTGGGAAAGAACAACTTCATAAGTCTCCAACACACCCAGAATATATTCCAGGATGAGAAAAGTCAAATCATATAGCAGATGGTGCTCATACACACTGAAAAACCTGGCATGAGGGTCTTGCACCCTCACGCCAGCGTCGGGTAACCTAACTTCACGGCCATTTAAAATATAATGATGCTCTCTCAATTCAACTAAATCATTCATAGGCATAACATTATCGCCATCATTAACTTCTGGAATGGCCCATTAATCAACAACACCATCCCCCTGTGGGATCACCTCACCATCAACTCGTAAATCACTATCATCCGTCTCATACAATCCACACTAGGAACGTCAGGGTAAGACAGTGACTCTTGAAGCTCAAACACCATGCTTCTAAAATATATATGATTAAAAATGGATAATTTACTTTCTACACTATATAACCTCCTTGAGAAATTGATTGTATTCTAGATCTCCTAAAGAAAGCGACGATTACAAGTTAAGCTTCCCAATATTGACCCAATTATGTATGAATACAAAACAAAAGAAATTACCTTTTTACGAGTGCACATCCTCGAGGAACCCAATAACTTAGGTTGAATAGGAAAAGGCATTTTGCCCCTCAAAATGTCAACAAAAGTTAAACTTAACAGTTAGACTAGACGGAAATGGCACGACTTAACACTTTTGTTAGTTCAGGGTCAAGAGTATTCAAAAATAAAATATATGGCCAAAGGTGAATGATGACAATAGTTTAGCGATCACTGAAAATGTTTGCCCTAAAAATTACCAATAAAAAATATATAATAAATACTTACGAGGTGTATCAATGGGCTCATACCACCTAATAAACAACGGGTATTCCAGACCAGTCAACTGGAGTAAACCCTCCAAACAACCGTGGCCATAACATAATCGGTTGCGCGCCCATCTCATAATCGGCTGCGCGCCCAAAAATAGTAAGAAAATCATAAAACGCATACACGTTTCCCCGTGAGGATAATGCCTAATACACTCACAATACCTATACTACTTCCCCAAAATACTATCCCACTACTACAATGGCATAAATGCTCTAATAATACCCCTTTATAGGCACAATGGACAAGTAACCCTTCATTATTAAAACACTTGGAGCAATGCGTGCCCACATTTCTGAAAATCTGACTAACCGTTTAGTCTGTCTTGAGAAACAAAATGCCGCACTGTTATTCAAACAAAGAATTTGAATTGACCTTACCCATGTAGCATTTTTATCCACTTGTAAAGCCTACTTCCCCAGAGTTCCAATTGACAGTCTAAGTACCAGCCCATATTAACAATAGCCCAATATATTATACTCACATTCGGAAGCCTCCACACCCCCATCCCCTTCACACAACTGACCATATCCCAACTGTGAAACCCCTGACTTAGAAGCCAGTAGGACAATATGTATTGTATTAAAATAAAAATACATGATTTAAGATTGTATAGTAGAATATAGAATAAAAATGTGATATTATAATATATATATATATATATATATATATTTAATATTATGATAATTTAAATTTTAAATTAATTTTAGGTGTAAAAAATAGTATAAATATTTTGGAATGATAGAAAACAAAAATAAATAAATAAAGTATGAAAAAATGAGTAAACAAAAATTTAAAATAATTAATTAAGAAAGAAAGAAAGAAAGGAAATAATAAAGAGTAAAGAACAAAGGGTCATTTCAGCCCACTCAATTAAAATCGATTTGGGCTAAAATTCTTCCAGCCCAAGAGCCAAGATAGAAGGAGAAAGCAAAACTAAACCCTGAATAGAAGAAAAGAAACGCAGGATGACGAAAAGGAAAACCCTATATATAAATAAAGAAACGGAAAACAGAGAAGAAAAGAAAGGAAGAAGAAGAGGAAGAAGAAGAAGAAGAAGAAGAGAGAAGGTCGTAGAGTTTCTGGAAATTTGTAGTCGGTAAAGGTATGATGAGGGAGATAGGTGAGTTGTTGATGTGGGAAGAGTTAAGAGTAATAGAGAAGAAAGTAGAAGACACCTGTAAGAAGGTAAATGGTTGCGGATTTGAAAGAGATTAGATTGAATTTACCAAAGGATTGGAATGAAATCAAGCCAACCTCAGTTCCTAGCATAAATAGGGGTAGGAGTTTCATGGTTGAGCATCCTCAATTCTTGATTGAGAAGCTACTTAGTTTTCTTAGAAATTTCAGAATCGTAGATGGATTAGTCGATAGGTTTTGGAGTTGCAGGTTTTGGCGGTGTTTGTCTATTAAGGAATAAGCAATATTGTGTGAATATTATTTGGAATTGTAATTAGATTAGATTTCCTTTTATGTATAGGTCTTTCTACCTCTATATAATGTAATTGAGAACATGAATACAAACACACATTATTACCCTTATTTCTACATGGTATCAGAGCCTAAAATCATGAAATCTAAAATCCTAAATTTTTCATCTTAAATTTTTTCATACCCACTGTCGTCCGCGTGTAGCCTCCACACGCCGCTGATCCGAGCTTCCTTTCCTCCATTAAAAAAGGGTTTGGCATCTCAGCTGCTCTCTGATCTGCTGCTACACCCACCGGCACTAGCTTTGCTCCAGTTTCCGTTGGTGTCTCGTTTGCTCCAATTTCCGTTGTGTCAACCATCTGTCGGCATCAACCATCTGATACTCCAACCGAGGCTAGCTTTTCTCCAGTTTCCTTCAGTGTCTCATTTGCTTAGTTTCCTTCGGCGTCAACCATTTGTCAGCGTCAACCATCTAATACTCCAGTTTCCGGCGTCGATCTCTACAACTCTGACCTGCGTCGTTTGCTCTTTTGCTTAGGACAACAAGTCGCGCGTGAGATTCACGCACGGGACCCGAAAGTGCGTGTAATTACGCGCATTTGACAAGACGCAGCCTTCCTTCCAGAAGTGCATGTTTCCACGCGCTATTGAAGAGAGGCGTGCCTATCCCCTCCAACGCATGTAACCACGCACCTGAGCTACCCAGCTAATGTTTTGTCTATTTCATTAGTCTCTCAGAAATTTTACTTCAACAATTTTATTTATTTATTGATTCAAAAAATAAATAAATTGTGTAATAGTTCTTTTCGCCAGTGTCGTCACCACCCAGCCAGGATTTGCGTCTGCGGCCTCCGGTTGCCCTGCCCGATCTGATTTGGCCCTTCTTTTTTTGACGACCAATGGAGTACTACCCTTAATTTATTTAATCAGTTAAATTACCCCTCTTACCATGGGTCAGGTAAGCCTACATTACCTTGGATTCTTAATTCGGGAGCCTTATATCACATGACTGGTGACAAAGGTTCTCTGATTGACATTACTGCTGCTACCTGTTCTATTAATGTTTTACTGCCTGATGGATCTTAGCCATCTGCTACACAATATGGTTCTTTGCATTTTGGAGATATCACTCTTACTCATGTGCTTTATATACCTACACTATAATGCAACCTATTATTATGCTCTAGATTGTTGTCTGCCATAAAATGTCTAGCTTTGTTTACTAAATATTATTGCATTTTACAGAAAATCAGTACGAGGACTGTGATTGGCATGGGTGAACAGCAAGGGGGGTTTATTGGCTTCGTCTGCTGGATACACGTGCTCAGTCTCATATCTCGCAGTCAGTTCTGACAGTGGCTACATTTTCTACATTTGATTATTGGTATCAGCGTCTTGGTCATCCATCCCATATTATTTTGTCTACTGTTCCTACTCTTGATTTAGCACAAATAATAATTTTATGCCTTGCTCTGTGTGTCATAGAACAAAATAGACTAGACATAGTTTCTCTTTGAGCTTTTCGAATGCTAGTTTTTTGCTTGAATTGATTCATTGTGATGTTTGATGGCCTTATCGGACACCATCTTGTAGTGGTGCATTTTATCTTTTAACTATAGTTGATGATTATTCTAGAGATGTTTGGTTTTATTCATTAGGGGCTAAGTCTGAGGTAGCCTCTGGATTTTGAGAATTTTTGTGCTTTAATCAAGACACAGTTTGGGCGCCATATCTGTCGTGTCCGTGCTGATAATGGTACAAAATTTCTATCTTTGAGATCATACTTTGCTGAATCTGGGATCATTTTTTAGACATCTATGATTGATACACCACAGCAGAATGGCCGTGTGGAGCGCAAGCATTGTCATTTGTTAAATGTGCCTCGTGCTTTGCATTTTCAAGCTAATCTGCCTATTCATTTTTGGGGAGAATGTGTTCTCACTGCTGCTTAACCGAACACCGAAGAAGCAACTCAATGGTCTCACACCATTTTAATTACTCTATGACGCACTCCAAGCTACAAGCTTCTAAAAAAATTTGGTTGCTTGTGTTATGCCTCCTACATTCCCAGATATCATGACAAGTTTACTCCAAGGAGTCAACGATGTGTTTCTGTTGGGTATCCTGCTGGCAAGAAAGGATATCACCTTTATGATTTGGAATACAGTGCCTTCTTCAACGGTTGGGATGCTGATTTTTATGAAGACCAATTTATGTACGCTATGCCATCTACTACTCCACCATCACCGACGTCAGACATCACCCCGTTGCCGAACACTTCACCGCCGCTGAAGTACCAGCCGTCGTCGGTGGCCCCTGATCAAGATCGTCGCCCTGCTTTTCAACCAATCGAACCAATGCCAGATGCGTTGCATGCACAGCTGGCATCCCCACCGCACGCGCTTCACGCGTCTCCGGTCGCCGGTCACCACGCACCTCCTGCATCGCCTGAACATATGTCAGCGTCACCATCACCGTCGGAGGTGACGTCTCCTCTGCCTCCTGCCTTATCGATTCAATCTCCAGCACTGCCTGCGACCGAGCTGCCTACTGTATGATACAGTGTTCGAGATCGTCGACCTCCTAAATATTTGGAAGACTATGTCTGCTCTGTTTCTGATATTAATACCTCATCATTGCTACGATCACACATGCGTCGTCACAATCCTCAGGTGTTCTCTATTCTTTAACTTATTTTAAATTGTGATAAATTTTCTAGTACGCATTCTAGATATTTGGGTGCAGTAACTTCTAGTGCAGATCCCACAACTTATTCAGAGGCATCGAAGTATACTCATTGGCGTGATGCTATGACTGAAGATATTAATGCTCTTGAGCGTAATCAAACGTGGACCTTGGCTCATCTACCTCTGCATAAGACTGCAATTGGATGTAAATGGGTGTATCATACCAAGTTCAAATCTGATGGTACTATTGAACGTCACAAAGCTCGTCTGGCAGTTCTTGGTACCGAGACATTTGTGCCTGTTGCAAAAATGAGTTCGGTTTATCTATTTTTATCAGCTGCAGTAATCCGTGGTTGGCAATTTCATCAAATGGATGTGTATAATACTTTTCTACATGGTGATTTGCATGAAGAGGTGTTTATACGCCCTCCACCGGGCTATCCTACGCCCACTGGCCAGGTATGTCGCCTTCAGAATGGTCTTCGGAAAGCTCCTCGAAATTGGTCTGCCAAGTTGGCTCAGGCTTTACGATCACTTGGCCTTGTTCAGGGTAGGGCAGATTACTCTCTATTTTCTTTTACTTGTGGCTCAGTTTCTTTGCATGTACTTTTATATGTGAATGATTTGGTCATTGTTGGTAGTTCTTTGTCACTCATCTCTAAATTCAAGAAATACTTGAGCTCTTGTTTTCACATGAAGGATATTGGCACACTAAGTATTTCTTGGGTATAGAGATTTCTAGAAGACCGGATGGGATTGTTCTTTTACAACGGAAATATGCCCTGGATCTTATCTGACACAGGTTTATTGACTTCTAAGCCAACTGATTTCCCTATGGAGCAACAACCTGATCTTGCGAAAGTTGAAGGTCCTCTTTATGATGATCCTAACCAGTCTCAGTGCCTAGTTGGTCACCTCATTTACCTGACCATCACTCGTCATGAGCTCAGTTACTCTGTTCATACACTTGGTCAGTTTATGAAGTCTCTTTGTGTTCCTCACTAGCAAGCTGCGATTCGAGTTCTTCACTACTTGAAGAGTCATCCTGGTCAAGGTTTATTTTTCTCTTCACGTAGTTCGTTATAATTAACTGCTTATTGTGATTCTGACTGGGCTGCATGTCCTATTACACGACGCTCTCTTTCTGGGTACTCTGTGACTATTGGTGATTCTCCGGTTTCATGGAAGACCAAGAAGCAACCTACAATTTCTCGTTCTTCTGCTAAAGCGGAGTATCGTGCTATGGCTGTTACTTGTTGTGAGTTGTTGTGGCTTAAGTCTTTGCTTAGGGACTTAGGTGTTGTGCATTTTGTTCCTATGCGACTGTTTTGTGACAGTCAATCTGCTCTTCACATTGCGGAAAATTCAATGTTCCATGAACGTACAAAGCATATAGAGGTTGATTTCCGGTTCGTCTGTGATCTTGTCCAGTCTGGTGCTCTTGTTACTCATCATATCCGCACGACTGATCAACTTGTAGACTTGTTCACCAAAACTCTCTGACGGAATCAGTTTCATTCATTACTTGGCAAGTTGGGCATTTGTGATCCTCATGCTCCAACCAAAGGAGTAGTATTAAGGAATAAACAATATTATGTGAATATTACTTGGTATTGTAATTAGATTAAATTTCCTTTTCTTTATAGGTCTTTGTACCTCTATATACCTGCCGTCGTCCGCGTCTGACCTCCACACGCCGCTGATCTGAGCTTCCTTTCCTACATTAAAAAAAGGGTTTGGCATCTCAGCTGCTCTCTGATCTGCTGCTACACCCACCGACACTAGCTTTGTGCGTTTGTGATCTCCATGCTCCAACTTAAGGAGTAGTATTAAGGAATAAACAATATTATGTGAATATTACTTGGAATTGTAATTAGATTAGATTTCCTTTTCTTTATAGGTCTTTGTACCTCTATATAATGTAACTCAAAATATAAATACAAACACACATTATTACCCTTATTTTCTACATTGTCGAAGAGGAGGAGAGAAAGCATTTGGTAAGTACATTTTAATTTTTTAGAATCGAGGTTAGAGCATATAAGGATTAAGGTTTTTGATGGGCTGCTCTGATCATTGAAAAGCATTCTGCTTGTCGTATGTTAATCTGTATTTTTCCTATTTTGTCTTGTATATGTTGCCTTCTGTTTATGTTTGCTTATATGCAGGGGCGGATCCAGAAAATTATCAATGGGGTAACCACTAATATAAAAAATATATATATACTTAATATTAATGGCAAATTTTTTTACATGGGTAACCTAATACTAATTCCCCCCTTTTTTTTTTACCCTGGGGTGGCTCCAAGTTGGATCCGCCAGTGCTTATATGTGATAAGAATGTTGTGTGTGTGGGTACAGAATCTTAACTGTCCACTTCACACTTACTAATGTGACTTTTACTTTGCTATGTCGTTCATATGTTGGCATAAATAAAAGAAATTGTTACTTCACCGTTTTATCCGAATGCCAGACACTGTGCTGCCCCTTTTTGTTTTGTTAGTATGGTTGCCCCACTGAATGCATAGGAGTAAAGCACTTAGTGAACACGTATTAGAAGTATGCTGTCAATGGTATGAATATGATCATTAGAATTCAGTAATTGTTTTGCCTGCCTTCTTCACAAAATGTACTTACATATCTTCAAAGTTCTGAGTTATGCATTCAGCACCCTAAACTATCATTGGTTGTTTGCACTTTGAAGATAATTTAGTTTTCTCGGTACGGCACTCTTAGTGTTTATATGACAATTTCATATGGTTATATTGAGTCGATTATGTAGTACTTTCCTTCAAATTAAATGGTCAGCTGAGTTGTTAGCTATGCATTGAATTTTTGTCCCACTGATCTCATTTTCGTTGTTTTTCTTTTGAGGGTATGTTTGATCATGATGGTATTAGTTGCCTATCAAGTTTTGTCAAACTACGCACGATTCTTTGAAACCCCGCCTTAAGGACGTTAGTTTAGGACAGCTTGTGTGTGTGTGAATTAATGAACCGTGGATTCCTTGGGTTGGTTCAAAAGCTCTGAACTTGATGTAGTTTAAAGTAACTGTTAAACACATGACAAGGTTTTCAAGACGAGAGTAAGTATTGTTTTGGAAGTTTTGATTGAGTACAAAAACTCGATCCTGTTTTATGGTTCTGTGACATTTTTTTTAGTTCCAGTAATGAGTAATTCTGCTTCCATTATACTTCACGCTTCTTGCTTTAATTGTCATTTTCAGCTTCTGATTTCTTCATTTGTTTTGCATCCATGGCTTGTATTTTCATTTTCTTGTTCATAATGTAGTAATAAGGGGATGAGACGCGGGGGGGGGGGGGGGGGGGGG
>JAULKM010089634.1:0-11287 GCA_032355605.1 Rubia tinctorum
GCAGATAAAGCTTGTAAGGCTACAAGACCTATGAACTTTTTTATGCAAATGTCAACACTACTACCACCATAGATGATGACATGCCAAATCTTGATCAAACATTTAAAGGAGATGTTCGGGATCCTTTAAGTGACTTGACAGATCCTATGACTATGGAAAGAATGAAGCTTAGAGATGCGTATTTAAATGCTTTGATGGATCAACTTCATGATGAAGAATTGAAGAGAAAATCAACATCGAAAAGTTCTTGAATTAATTGTTCAAGAGTGTCAGAAATTGAAGACACTGTGAAGACCACTATGTTCTTTTTCCCACTAGATTTTTTAATGAGTTAGTGAGCTCATTGTAAACTATTGTAAATTATTTCATTTAAAAAAATTGGTATTAAACTTGGACTAAATTTTTTTGTCTTTTAACATATTTTGGTCTCTGAGAGCAAAACCACCTTTTTTTAGTACCCCACAAATTTAAAATGAAAGTTTTGGTTCCCAAAACCAGATTGTGGGTGGTTTTCGGGGACCATAAGATGGTATACGATGCTATGTTAGGGATGGAAAAAAATATATAGCCTATCTGAAAGCCACCCGAAATATGGTTTTGGGGACCAAAAATTTCGTTTTGAATTTGTGGGGTACTAAAAAACCGTGGTTTTGCTCTCAGGGACCGAAAGATGGTAAAAGATGTTATGTTAGGGACCAAAAAATTAATTTAGTCTTAAATTTGGTCATGTGGGCTTTGAAGGGTCTAATCTCGAAATCAGTCCTTTAGGGTTTAGAATATTCAGTTCCAATTTTATTAGAATTAGATTTGGTAATATTAGATAAGTCAATATTCATTCAAGATTATCTTGATGAATTTCGGCCATATTTAGGTCATTTTAGTTACATATGATTTTAACTTCTTAAAACTGCCATAAATATCCCGTTCTTATTAGAAATAAGGTTTGGCTGAATGTATCCCTATAAATATGGGAGGCCTTGGACTTTTTTTATCATTTTTTATCAATCAAATATTCCGAATTTTTGTGTTATACTCATTGTTTGCAAGCGTTTTCATTGTTGCTTAATCTTGACGAGTTAATTAAGTATCAATACCCTTTTTGCGGGCTAGTTAGTGAACAATATTTTGAAATTGAGAGCAATCCCAAGGGCTAGTTGAGAGAATCCCAAGGGCTAGTTGAGATCAATTCTATGCAATTTAGTGAAGATTTGCAGATCCCTTCATTTAGGCAAAGATTTAAATTCCGCACTTCAGAGTTTTTGTAGGGAGATTCATATGCTTTTTTTGCTTGCTGGTTTGCCAAATCTCTTGTTGCGAATACCTATTGGTACATTCATGGAAAATGTCCGCTTGGCCTGTGACCAAATGTAACTCACAGTTCAAAGTGAGCAACTGAAAAGTCGAGTTGCCTCAATTCGTTTCCCAGGCACAATATTCCCACCCTTACAATTTTGCAGCAGAAATTCACACAAGTGTTGTCATTCCTCATTAAATAAAATTTTCTCCCTCATTGTAAAATCTGATGCGCGATGACGAAGGGAAGATCCAATAAATAGATAAATCAGTCTCCAATTGGGACTTGGTAGGGCTCGATGACGGTTGGTTTTGATTCGAATGCCAAAAAGAATATCAAAAATGTTGCATCTCTTCTTTGATATGAACTTGTACGTGGTTAAGGAATTTGGTGTTGGGGGGAAAGAGTCTGGAATCTAGGAGAAGAATATGGTGTTGCAAGGGAATGTTTGTAGGATGTGGGGGACTTTGCGGCAGGATAAAGATTTGTATAAAAGTGTTTTTAGGGTTAGAATAGGAGTTGTGTAGTAAAAGAAGGTTCGTAATTTTTTAAAATTTTTATTACAATTCATAGTTTGAAATTTCACCTTTTTTTGTTTCCTCCGAAAATTTCCCCTCTTTTTCAATTGCATAACCAGCCAGATTTTAGAGGTGAGGCTGGGTTGTTAGAAGCTTAATTAGGCCCATGAAAAAGAAAATAATAACTGAAAACAAACCTAACCCCACATGCCACCTCACCCACTAACCAATAAAAAAAAATCATCCCTTAAAAATACTCCCTCTTTCTCTCCATACAATTTAAGCAGGGAAGAGGGAATAGCAATTAACTTCACTATTATCGGTTGCCACCCAGGGGCCATTGCAAAATTCTACCATTGTTATGATGTTGGTTGGCCATAAGCCATGGATCGTAAAATAGTTTGGACCAACCTTACCCCGTGTGAAGCCTTTTAGCCATTGATTGGCCAACATGAAAAGCTCAAATAGGTAATTTTGAGAAATAGTTGTATTCAAGTACATACTACCAAGCAGACTAAGAAACTATATTACCGAAATAAGCTTATGCATGGCAAACATGGTGGCACAGGGAAGACAGGAGATACGAGTATCAAAATATCATTTATTATAGTGTTTTTTTAGTTTAGTTATATATTTTTTTATTTTAATCCATAATTTTTAAGAGTCAAACACTATACTCTTTTTCACACTGAATTGTTTTTTATTACGTAGTGTGCTCACATTTAGAACTAATTTTGAAATTATTGTAAATTTAGGAGATTTAGTTCCGATTAGATTAGATTTGGTAAGTTTAGATAAGATAGATTCATTCGAAAATTCAATGCATTTATTTACTTGGATGAATTTTGTCATAATTTAGGTTACATTAGAATTTTTAGTTTGATATAGTTTTAGCTTCTTAAAGGTGTCATCAATCATTCCAGTTTCTGTCAGGATTTACCAAATCATGTCTTCTTTATATTCTTGAAGACCAAACCTATGCACTATAAATAGGGGATGGTTTTCAACATTTTTATAACACTTTTATACATCTTATATTCAGAATTTGAGTTTATACTCTTTGCTTATTAAGCGTTAAACCATTAGGTTTGTTTCCATTATAAACCAATGCTAAGAACCGATGGAATTTTTTTGTGTTAGTGCTTAGGTTTCAGAGGAATTCATCTCTTATGTTACCGAAGATCATAAAGTTGTGTTCTTGACTAAACTACGGCTGTGTCTCTTGATTTTAAGAGGGTGCAACAATCAGGTTTCGTCAAAATTGCTTCTCAACATTTCGCAAATAGAGTTTTCGCAAGAAGATTCATATCAACGGAGTTATGGTCAGATAAAATTTTACGTGGTGAGGGGAGAGGGAAGGGAGACGAGGCAGGGAAGATGGGTTTTTACAGAGGAAAATGGAGAAGAGACATAGAATCAGGGTAATATTATGGAAAAGAGCTAGCCATAATTCATTATTACCATGGTAAAAAGTTAGTCATTTGCATCCTCTATAAGCCTTTTGGCCATTGGTTGGCCAAAATAAAAAAACTCAAATGGGAAGTTTTGAGAAATAGTTGTATTCAAGTTCAGGCTACAAAGCAAGCTAAGCAACCATGTTACCGAAATAAGCTTATGCATGGTAAAAAATGGTGTAACAAGGAATACAGTTTTATGGTTAAATAACAGTTTATGTGGGGGAGAAGGGACATGGAAGATGGGTTTAAAATTAAATTAAATGTGAACTTACCAAAGAGGATGGTGACTATAGATGCGTCATCAACAATCTCCTGAGTTTGATGGTTATCAAAAACCACAAAGTGAGGACACTTGCTATAAGTCCAAATGTTCTTGATGTGAGAGAGACCTGTCACGCAAAATATATTATACATATTTTTGTAAATTTCTATATGACAGTGTATAAATGGGTATTATTTACTTTATAACAATTAAACGTTCCTACTAAACGGCGTGTAATTTGTGTGTAAAATTTATAAGTTTGCATGCAAAACTATATAGAATAATAGTTTGAAATTTCACCTTCTTTTTTTTGTTTCCTCCAAAATTTTCCCCTCTCTATTTTAATTGCATAACCCTCCAAAGAGGCTGGTGACTATAGATGCGTCAATCAACAATCTCTAGAGTTTGATGATTATCAAAAACCATAAAGTGAGGACAATTACTATAAGTCCAAATGTTTTTTATATGAGAGATACTTCACACACAAAATATATTATACATATTTTTGTAAATTTTTATATGATAGTGTATAAATGTGTATTGTGTACTTTATAACAATTACACGTTCCTACTAAACGAGCATGCAATTTGTGTGTACAGTTTATAAGTTTACGTAAATTTGAATGTAAAATTACTAAAATTTGCAAGCAAAATTATATAGAATGTTACTCTTTATAGTTTGAAATTTCACCTTCTTTTTTTTGTTTCCTCCAAAATTTCCCCCTCTTTTTTTTAATTGCATAACCCGTCAAATTTCAGAGGTGGGGCTAGGATGGTAGAACTTTAATTAGGCATAGGAAAAAGAAAAGAAAAACTTAAAAAAAACCTAACCTCACTTGTCAATTCACAACTAACCAATAAAAAAAATCATCCCATAAAAATACTCGCTCTTTCTCTCCCTGCAACTTCAGTAGGGACAGAGGGAGTAGCAACTAACCTCCTCGTTAGTAGTTGCCACTAGGGGTTGTTGCAAAATTCTACCATTGTTGTGAAGTTGGTTGGCCATAAGCCATGAATCGTAAAATGGTTTGTATCAGCCTTACCTCTTGAGAAGCCTTTTGGCATTGGGTTGCCAAAATGAAAAAATCATTTCATCATCTGAATCATAGAATTTCGTTCACAGTTTAAAGACATTTAGCTATGACTTTCTGCAGTGAAGCTTCACTTGATATTCTGTAGTTGAAATTCAGATGCTTTTACCACATAAGCTATGTGAATCTTACCTGTTGCTTCATCTTCAAGACTGCTACGTCATTTAATTGTTTTCTAAGAACATGAAGTATTGGCAAAGGGCAACTACCTTATCCATATCTTCACCAATAGAAAGTTCTCCATAACCTATTTATCAAGACAATGAATCAGATGGGGTAAAAGTAGAAAGAGACAGCAACATCATTCTCAAAATGGGTAGTTCTGAGAAATAGTTGTATTCAAGTTTAGACTACAAAGAAGGCAAAGCAATCACATTATCGAAATAATTTTCTGCATGGTAAAGATGGTGTCACAAGGAATACAGATTTATGGTTAAATAACAGTTTATATGGGGAAGAAGGGACAGGGAAGATGGGTTTTTAATTTGATTAAACGTGAATTTACCAAAGAGGCTGGTGACTACATATGCGTCAATCAACAATCTCCTAAGTTTAATTGTTATCAAAAACCACAAAGTGAGGACATTTGGTATAAGTCCAAATGTTCTTGATACGAGAGATACTTGACACGCAAAATATACTATACATATTTTTGTAAATTTCTATATGATAGTGTTTAAATGTGTATTGTGTACTTCATAACAATTAAACGTTCCTAGTAAACGAGCGTGCAATTTGTGCATAAAGTTTATAAGTTTACATAAATTTGAATGTAAAATTTACAAAATTTGCTTGCAAAATTATGTAGAATATTAATGTTTATACTTTGAAATTTCACCTTCTCTTTTTTTGTTTCCTCCAACATTTTCCCCTCTTTTTTTAATTGCATAACCCGTCAGATTTCAGAGGTGGGGTTGGGCTGTTAGAAGTTTAATTAGGCCCAGGAAAAATAAAAGAAAAAACTGAAAACAAACCTAACCACACATGCCAATTCACCCACTAACCAATAAAAAAGTCATCGCTTAAAAAATATTCCCTCTTTCTCTTCTTGTAATTCCAGCAGAGACAAAGGAAGTAGCAACTAACTTCCCCGTTATCTGTTTCCATCAAGGGGTGTTGCAAAATTCTACCATTTTTTGTTGATTTGGTTGGCTATAAGCCATGAATCGTAAAATGGTTTGGACCAGCCTTACTCCTTAAGAAGCCTTTTGGCCATTGGTTGGCCTAAATGAAAAGTTCAAACGGGTTGTTTTGAGAAATTGTTGTATTCAAGTTCAATAACAAAGCATGCTAAGCAACCACATTACCGGAAAAAAGATGCATGGTGAAGATGGTATCACAAGGATGACTGGGTTATGGTTAGATAACAGTTTATATGAGGGAGAAGGAACAAGAAATATGGGTTTAAAATTAAATTAAACGTCAACTTACCAAAGAGGCTGATGACTACAGATGAATCAATCAATAATTTCTTGAGTTTGATGGTTATAAAAAATCACGAAGTGGGGACACTTGCTATAAGTCCAAATGTTCCTGATATGAGAGATACCTGGCATGAAAAACATATTATGCATATTTTTTGTAAATTTCTATATGCTAGTGTATAAGTGTGTATTATGTACTTTATAGCAATTAAGGTTCCCAATATATGAGTGTGCAATTTAGGTGCAAATTTTATAATTTTACATAAATTTGAATGTAAAATTAAAATTTTACACGCAAAATTATATAGAATTTTATTATATCATAAATGAATAGTATATATTATAAATTATTGCACTCGAATTGCAGAGAATAACACACATAAACACACTGTGAATCTTTTGAAATAATAACTCGAGGTTGCCGCATTTATCTCAGTCGCAGGGATGTGAGTCTGAAAGCCTCTAGAACATGAAATTACTTACAACATTTTCCTTTAGAAAAACTGTAAGAATAAGTCAAGTATCTGATTAGATTAAATTTGTTATGGATAGAGTTGTTGACTAAACTAGAGTTATACTAGTGTTACCCTTCCTTTTGTACTCTATTTATTCGGAGCAGTAGTACATGATTCATCACGAGAAATCACTTTTTCATGGTATCAAAGCAAGTTCTAATCCAAAACCCTAACCCCGAAATTTTTTATTTTTTTCGCCGCCTTCCCCTCTCTTCGGCGAACTTAAGGTCAAATTCCGACCAAGTTCCAGAAGCCAATGATAATCCCTTTTGTCTACTACTTCGATGTATTTCGGCAGTGATTCTTCTTCTTCGGCAATTTTCTTGATACGTCTGGGGTCCACTCCTTCGATAGGTCTACGACTTAGTCAACTCCGGCGTTCGATTCCTCCCTACGGCGGCAGTGTTTTCTCTCTGGTGTTCGATTCATCCCTCAACAGAGGCATTTTCTCTCTTGCGTCTTCGCTTCAGGGAGTTTTTTCTCTCTGGTTTTATTCAAGATCGTCGTCACCGCGTCATTGTAGCGGTTCCTGACGTCATCTCCGACAACGTCATCTCTGAACGGGTTCTCCAGTCCATGGTATTATCTTCTCCTGTCACCGTCTCTTCCCGAGGATTGAATTCATAAGAACTATGCATCCTCGTCCTTGCATCTGCACACGGTGAATTTCCAAAGGCGCATCAGATCCACGCAGGTGTCCCCGTGCGTCACTCACGTACTCGCAGGAGTTCCAACGCATCTCGTTCATGTGCCCAGAGGTGTTCCAGTGCGTACCAACATGCGCTCACAGGTGATCCAGCGTGTGCATCCACACGCTCAACTGGTCTGCGCATTTTTTGTTCCCATTTTGTCTCTGTGTGCATTATGATTTTTTTGTTGTATCTCGGAGTTAAACACCATGACTCCAAGTGGATTTTGGTAGCTCCCTCTGCTATTGATCACGAGACAACTTATAATGGTTCCGCCAACGTCTATGTTGGTAATGGTTCTCAACACCCCATTACTAATATTGGTGATTCTCATATTTCTAAGTCTTTGTCTCTTTATGAAGTGCTTATTGTGCATGATATCACTAAAAGTTTGATTTCGATTAGCAAATTAACTCGGGATTCAAATGTTGTTGTCTGCTTTGATAATCGTTCATTTGTTATTCAGCACAAAATCACTAGGAAAACCTTGGGTCACGGTCATAATGAAGATATTCTTTATGTTTTAGACAATGGTGCATCTGCTTTATGGCCTACTATGGAGTTAAATAAGTCGCATGCATTTTTTGAAACCTGGCATGCTAGACTTGGTCATGTTCCACATTTCGTTATTTGGTTTATGAGCTTCTGGATCTTTATTTGTCTCATCGATTTTGCATAAATCTACCATTTGTGATGCGTGCAAAAAGGCTAATGGAAGCATTTATCTTTTTATAAAAACGATAAACGTGTTGTTAAGATACTTGATCTAGTTCATTGTGACTTATGGGGGTCCTCTTCTATTTTATCTGCCGGTGGCTTTGCCTACTATGCCATTTTTCTTGATGATCATTCCCGACTCTCGTGGTTTTACCCACTGCACCGCAAATATGATTTTTGGGATGTTTATCTCCAATTTAAGGCCTTTGCGGAGAACCAGTTCTCTTCCACCATTAAGGTATTTCAGAGTGATGGGAGATTGATTTCGTAAATGATCACTTATGTTCTCACTTTCAGACGAAGAGAATTGATCATAAAATTTCTTACCCACATACTCCAGAGCTGATAGGTCGGGCTGAGCACAAGCGCCGCTACATTACTGAGATAGGCTTCTTTATGTTATACCACTCTCATGTCCCTCTCCCACTGACCTGACGTCTTTGCTGCAACCATTTATACCATAAATCGGCTGCCCTTCCCAATCTTGACAGACGATCACCACATGAAGTTATTAATGGTCGGGTTCCCATGTACACCAATTTTCATGTTTTTGGTTGTAGGGTCTTCCTCTCCGTTTGCCCCTTTTCCGAACAAAAGCTGTCTTCCCGTAGTATTCCTTGTGTTTTTATTGGCTACGGTGCGCAATATAAAGGTTTTCGGTGCCTCGATCAAACTACGAGCAGAATCTATGTCACTCGACATTCTCATCACGTTTCCTCTTGCCCCATCCATTCCTTCGGTGATCGGATCTCCACCTTCAGTGATAGATGTTTTTGCCTTTCTTGATCCTAATTCTGATTTGGTACATCATTTTCCTACAGTTTCTCCTGTGCCAACTACATCACCATCAGCCTCTTGCTTCATTTATGCCACAGATCCAGCTCCAGTTCATCAGTCAGCACCGCCTGCATCTCCGCCTGCCAATTTGACTACCCAGTTCGGCCGCCCCATCCTCAGTTGCCTCAGCCAACTCCACTCCTCCGGCTTCTCCTCCTCAAACTCGCACTCATTGGATGGCCACTCGATCGGCGACTTGGGCTATTCAGCGCAGAGACTACTCGGACATTGTTGCTCATGGTCTTCTTGCTGCTTTTCTTGCTCAGTCGGAACCCACAGATTACCGTTCAACTCTTCAGGATCCTTATTGGATTTCCGCTATCGATGAGAAGATAGCAGCTCTTCGTGGATAGCGTACTTTGGATTTAGTTCCCTACGCATTGAACATCAACATTGTTGGCTCCAAATGGGTATGTCGACTGAAGTACCATCCTGATGGCATGGTTAATCGTCAAAAGGTTCGACTTATAGCGAAGGATTTTTCTCAGATTCTTGGGTTTAACTTTTATCACCCTTTTAGTCCTGTGCTCAAAGCCTCCACTATTCAGACAGTTCTCGCCATTGCCACAATGCGCTCCTAGCCACTTCATCAGTGGGATGTCAAGAACGCCTTCCTCAACGGCATTCTCGATGCTCCATTGTATATGGCACAACCTGTTAGCTACAAGGATCCGCTCCAACGGGATTATGTTTTTCGCTTGGGAAAGGTCATTTAAGGTCTTAAGCAAGCACCTCGAGCATGGTTTCAGTGATTCAACACTTATTTGACTCAGCTCAGTTTCCAGTGCAGCTCCGCTGGCACTTCTCTCTTTGTTCTTTCCCGGGGATCATTGTTATTGTATCTTTTGGTTTATGTTGGTGACATCATTCTTAGAGGTAACGATCCGACTCTTGTTCGGAAATTTATTGATCGGACACATCGGGAGTTTGCCATCAACAACTTAGGCGCCCTTCATTACTTTCTTGTCTTAGAAGTGCCACTTACTTCATCTGGTTTACTTTTTGATGAAGCTAAGTATGCCCGTGACATTCTTACTTGTGCAGGGATGTCTAATGCTGCTCCAGTCTCTACCCCCTTTGTCCTGGGCTCACAGTTGCATAGCTCTGACAGTCCTCCATTTCAGAATCTGACATTGTATCATTCTCTAGTTAGGTCCCTCCAATACCTTACCATTACTCATCCTGACTTGGAATTTTCCTTCAACACTTTCAGTCAGTATCTTCATAACCCTCGTGACAATCATTTTGCTGCGATTACTCGGATTCTCAAATATTTTTTAGGAACACTGCATTTGGTCTTACCTTTTGATTTGCCAGTTCTTCTGAGGTGTTGGGTTATTCTGATGCTAATTGGGCTCGCTGTCTGGAGAATCGTCGATCCACTTATAGATATATTGTTTTTCTTGGTGGAAACCTTGTTTCCTAGAGTGCCAAGAAAAAACCCTCTATTTCTCGTTCCAGCATAGAGTCTGAGTACCGAGCTCTAGCCAACACAGCTTCCGAGGTTATTTGGATGACTCAACTGCTTTGAGATATTCGAGTTCCATTTTCCAGTTCTCCGGTCCTGTTATGTAATAGCAGTAGCGCCATTTTCTTGGCTCATAATCCAGTTGCTCACAAGTAGGCGAAGCACATCGACATCAACTATCACTTTGTTCGAGAGTTGGTTGCTTCTGGCAAGCCGCGTGTTGCTCCTGTTCCTACTACTCTTCATATTGTGGACATCTTCACCAAAGGGCTCTCTCGTCCACTATTTGAGTTTTTTCGACCAAAGTTTTGCGTCGCTGAGCATCGGACATTTCGTTTGGGGGTGTTATAATAAGTCAAGTATCTTATTAAATTTGATTTGTTATGGTTGTTGACTAAACTAGAGTCATACTAGTCCTAGACTTCCTTTTGTACTCTATTTATTTAGAGCACTAATACATGATTCATCACGGAAAATCACTTTTTCAAATACCATACTTGTTGATTAGGAAAATAGTAAAGGAAGGTTAAACAAAACAAAATAGTAAAGGAAGTTGATTAGGTGAAAACACTACAAAAAATATATTCCACTAGTGACACATATTTTGTGACAGGTAAGAAAAAGTCGCAATATTTGCTCCGCATTTAGGTGTCACTAAATATTGGTGACATGTGCACAAGTCAGTAAGTTGAATCCATGTCACAACATTTAATGACACTTATAAATTGAATTGCATCTTAAAGCATTACAAAAAATATAATGATATTTCAACGCGTCACAATATTTTTGTGATATGCTAAATAGGGGCATTTTACAAGACGTCACCATTTTTTTTTGTAGTGTTAGTGACATGTGCAGTTTGAAATAAAACTAGCGGGATGACACCGCGCGCTGCGCGGTGTTTGTGGTATACATTTTTATAATACATTTTGCTGAAGATTCTTTAAATATTGTGTAATATTTATTGTGACGCTCACATTTTTATATATTTCACTGATGACTCTTGATGTATTGT
>JAULKM010089645.1:0-11287 GCA_032355605.1 Rubia tinctorum
ATCAAATTTTAATACACCATTATTATACATAAATAAAGTTATCGTTGGTCAAACATGGTATAAGAAAGTTGACCAAAGAGTGTGCAGCTTGAACTGGGACGGAGGGAGTATAAACTTTATAACTACTACACGTTGCATAATAAATTTTTAATGTTTCAACCAAGACCTTTTACCTTTTATTATTTTAATTAAACCCCGTAATTTCATAAACATGTGGAAAGACGGTCTTTCCCAAAACTTTATCGATATATATATACATATTCAGTCATATAAGTAAACAATAAGTGTTTTGCTGTTTTATTTAGCTAGCTAGGTTGAGTTGCACTAATCGAATAGATTCTATCCTGACAACAGTGCAAAAGTTTCATCGAAACCCACTCATTCCACTTGAGTATATCCTTGAGCTATCAGCCTTGCTTTATTCTAAGTTATCTGGCCATCAGCATCCAACTTGTTCTTGAAAATCCACTTGGTACCAATGAAATTAACATTGTTTGAACGAGGGGTGAAGTACCAAACATCATTTCGTTCAAACTGGCCTAGTTCCTCTTGCATGGCGGCAATCCAATACTCATCAAGTAGGGCTTCTTTATAATTCTTGAGTTCAATCAGTGAGATAAAACACTATAATCCAGCAAGTTCCCTATAGTTTATCAGTGGTAGAGCATGCGTTCTCTTGGATATAGGTTAAGGTACCTCCTGTATTGGATCATGAGGTGGAAAACCAGAGACCGGTGTTCCAACATCACCAGTGAATACCCCCCTGGGTCATCGGGATTTTTGGAAACTTCTGGTATTCCAACATCAGTTTGCTTATCAGTTGAACTATTTTGCGTTGGAACATGCACTGAGGTTGGTTCATCTTCACCTTCTCTTGATACATGTTTCTCATCAGAATCATCAACAATAATATTAATGGACTCCATAAGGGTTTTAGTGCGAAGATTGTAAACCATGTAGGCATAGTTGTTCACAGAGTATCCCATAAAAATGACATCATCACCGCGACTATCAAATTTTACCAATTTTTCTCTATCCCTGAGAATATAATACTTCCTCCCAAAGACATGAAAATATGAAACATTAGTCTTCCTACCTTTCCAGATTTCATAAGATGTCCTACTTGTGAAGGGACGCAGATAAACCCTGTTGATTGTATAACACGCCGTGTTGACTGCCCTGCCCACCATTTTTTGTGAATGCCTTTTTCTGCCAATATTACTTGAGCTATCTCCTGTGGAGTCCTGTTTTTCCTTTCAACAATACCATTTTGATGAGGAGTGATTGGGGTTGAAAACTCATGGTGTATTCCAAGCTCATCACAAAAATTGCTGAACTGGTAATTTTCAAATTATCTCCCATGATCATTTTGAACCCTGGTAAAATTTTCCAACAGGCCTTCCATTTTTTGTTTGCAGTTTGATCACCAAACTTCTAAACACATCCACTGTGTCAGATTTTTCCTTAAGGAATACTACCCAAGTGTATATGGAAAAGTTATAAACACATACAAAAATGTATTTCTTGCCAGTCATATTAGGTGTATTGACCGGTCCCATCAAATCCATGTGTAATAATTTAACATTTCTCGAAGTTGTAATATACTGAACAGAAGAATAGGGTGATCGAATTTGTTTACCTTGTTGGCATGGTCCACAAATAATTTCCTTTTTATGAGTGAGGGAGGCATACCTCGAACAACCTTGGAATTTGCAATCTGCACTAATGTTTTATAGTTGATGTGTCCTAGCCTCTTCTGCCACATTTTCCATTTATCTTCTTTAGAGCTTAGACACTTGATTTCTTGTTCCAATAGATAACAGTTGTCTGAAAATCAAATTCCTGAGAGTATTTTGTCCTTGCCATTTTTAACAATGCATCTGTCTTTATGAAACTCCACATTCATATTGTCATCGCATAATTGACCGATGATCAAAATATTTGCCTTCAAATCTTCAACAAGTAACACAATTGTAAATTTTGGAAATCCCTCAATCTGTAGTTCTCTTTTGCTAACTACTCGACTTTTCTTTCCATCAATAAATGTAACAAATCCACCGTCATATGACTTGATATTTGTGTGAAACTCCCATGATCCAGTCATGTGTTGAGAGTATTCACTATCAAAGTACCACAAGTCTCTAGAATGTGCAATAAGAGACATGTGAGCAACAAGATAGATCGTTGTTCGCTTAGGAATCCAAACCTTTCTGACAAGTTTTGATCGTGGATCATCATCCATGTTGGAAGATGCAAACAGTTTACGTCCATTTATAATGTCTCTGAGTAATCTAAGACATTATTCCTGTATGTGACCTTGATACGAGCAGTAGCTACACAACACAGGTTTCCTTCGTTGAGTCCTCACTACTTTCTTCTTCATGTCTTGTACTTCTATCTTGAAATTTAAAGTATCAGTTTTTGTTTTGTCATGGACGATTCCCTGTCTGTCTCCGAAGTTTTTTCAAATAGTTATAATATCATTTAGTTTTGCATTACTAGTGTTAAGCTTCATGATTGCAGGTTCAGTCATCTCAGCCCTTTGAGTAGTCAATTTCATCTTTTGCTTCAATTGTTCCACTTCATCTTCTATATTATCAACGAGATTCATCAATTCTGACTTTCTATTTACAAGTTGGTTTTTCTCCACTTTCAAGATTTTATTGATCTCGACAACTTTCAGCCACATTCCATATATGTTTTCACACGAAGTATAGATGTTTTCATCGCTTACTTCCTGGATATCATCATCACTTGATGTATTACCACTTTACTTCTCTGTGTTGGAACATGGCGTAACATCGGTCATCATCATGTTGGAACATGACCCAGTTTCACTTATCTCAAGAATCTTAGCTCTGAATGCCGCATAATTACTGGTGAGATCCTATTCTTTCTCCTTTTCTTCATCATCACACCAAGATTTAACATAAGACCGACCTTGTTTTTCCGAGTATTAGCACATTCTGCCTGGATGTGCCCATATCCTTCACATTCTCTGCATAGAATTCTTCCAGACTGCTTTGCTTCACCTCGCTGATTTCTTTGGAACTGCTGATTCGATCGTGTAAGACATGGTCCTTTATTTTTTCCAAAATCTTATGCACGTGTTTGATTTCTACTTCCACCATTTTTCTCTTGAGATCTTATATTTACTGCTCTTTGTAGCATTCTTGAGAATTTTTTTGAGATCAGTGCCAATTCTTCAATCCCGTCATCACTCTCATCATCATGGTCAGTTTTTGAAGAGGAAACTTTGAAAGCCAACTCCTTCTATGCTTTCTTTAAGGATGGCTCAAGAGACATCTCATAAGTCTGCAATGATCCCATCTGTTCATCCAGTGTCATGGTGGATACATCTCTTGCTTCTTCAATGGCGATAACTTTCATTGAGAATATTTGACGCAACAATCTTAAGGTTTTCTTCACCAGTTTTGGCTCCTTATAAGTTTTCCCGAGTTTGTATGCCATGTTTGCTATATCTCTTAGCTTCCCATTGAAAATTGCAATAGTCTCATCCTCCTCCATTTTTAGTTCCTCAAATTTTGTGGCCAACATTTGAAGCTTAGATTCTCGTACTTAGCTCATTCCTTCATAGACTGTTTGCAGAATGTCCCAAGACTTCTTTGCTTGATAGCATGTTGAAATGAGTTTGAACTTACTTTCATTTACTGTTGTGAAGATGGCATTCAAGGCTTTCTAGTTTGCCATTGAAGCTTTAAGTTCATCCGGACTCCAGGTTTACTTGTCCTTGAGTTTCTGCTTTTTAGTGGTTGATTATCCTTCCTTATTTTTTGAACTGGTTTTGGAATCTTCAGTTGGATAATTCCATTCAGTTTCCACAAAGTGTCATGCCAGTTCATCTAGTGAGTTGATGAACACTCTCATGCGAGCCTTCCAATAGTTATAGTTTGTCCCTTCTAATAATGGTGGCTGGGATACTGAAGCTCCTTCTTCGATCTCCATGGTAAAATCGGATCACACTTTCCTTGACAAAACCAAGGTAAGAGTAAGTGATCAAACTCTGATACCAAATGAAATTTTGGTTTTACCTAATTAATTTAATAACCACTACTGTGTTCCAACATAACCTATTATACCAAGTGTGAAAAGAAAATAGTAAAGCAAGGACACACAGATTTGGTTAGCAATTCAGTGAAAAACCACCTAATCTGCGGGGTCTGGCCCAGTTCAGAATAAATCCACTAAACAGAAAAAGTAAGCACACTGGACACGACAATACTTATCCTTTCTAATTACAACGTGTGAATTTTTCAAGCTCCTCTTTCTACCGATCTGCCTTGATCAGACTCCCTCTAACCTCGATACTCGTTGAAGCTGGATCTCCTCCTCCCGAGGAATTAAGGCTTCTGATTCTAAACTTAGATCAATAGTGTATTAATCATGTTGGAACACAAACTCAACTCTCAGCTGCTCGTAAGAATGAAATCTGAATTCAGATATTCTTCTATTAAATTTGTGAGAAGCACAGTCACAATGTCCTCAATATTTATACCTTCGATCGCACATCTTCAGTATCTCGTGCGCATGGAATTCTATCTCCATAAAATATTCTGATAACAAACAAATCCCTTAGAGATAGAAATTCCTTAATCTAATCTCTTGAAGGAAGGAATTAAAATATTTCATCCATATCTTTACCATAACCGAATATACCATACCAATCCTATCCCATAAATCTAATCCAATCCCATAAATATAGAGATTGATATATTCTACAATCAAAAACCAACCGGACGAATCAGATATCACATCAAGCTACCTTTTCTTACAAACACTTCCATACTTGATGTTACAACACACAATTCCTTATTTGTATAATTTCCACAAATTGCCAACTCAAATAATTTTGGATTTTACGGATGTTTATTTCTATTTATCACAACACCATTTCTACCATTTAAAAAACTTTTCAAAAATATAATCTAAAATATAAATAATTATAGTTTAATTTTAAAAATTATTTGAATGAAACTTTACATTCATCTTACCATTAGACAATGTAATAAAACGCTTTCAATTTTAAATTTTCACAAATTTTAATGTCGGCTAAACTGCACTAAAATATTTCAATGCACGAGAAAAGCATACGTGTAAGGAAAGAATCCTAAAAAGTGCAAATAGTAAAATACAATCATCTACGAAAGGAAAGGAGTCAGAAGAAGCCTTGCGGGACCGAACAACGGCTATGTGATTCTCCTCCTGAGCAATAAGAGCATACGCACGCAAGACAGGTGGTAGTGGATCGAGACTCATGATGTGAGATAGCAAGGTGTGATAACCTTCATATAGACCGAGGATGAATTGATAAATCAAATCTTTTTCACGCTCGTGAAAGGCAGCAGCAGCATGATTGCAGGTACACAGTGGTTTGCAAGCTTCACAGGTGCAAACTAAAGGAGGCCGGAGAGATTTGTAGTCATCAAACAGCTTCTTCAGCAAGCCAAAATAAATGGCAATAATCAAACCATTATGCTGACAGTTCTGGATATCCTTAAGCATCTGCAGAATTTTTAGACCATTGCCGAGAGTAAACGTGCTTTAAAATCATCCTGCAATTACTTAACTTTGTAAAGTAGCTGGTAGAAGAACGTAATGCTGGATCTAAGGTCTGTAAGAGCCAGAAGACAAGAGTAGCATTAACACCGGGCCAGTCAACTGCATCAAGATGATTAGCCGGGGTTGAGTAATGGTTCCAATCAATGAAACCAATCTTGTACTTAGCAAGTAAAGCACTACAAATAGCAGAAGACCATTCAAGGTAGTTATTTTCTCTTTTCAGCACGACGGGAAAGATCACCTAACCGGGACCATCAGAAAAGCCAAGAAATTAGGGATCATTCAGAGATCAACCAGCAGATATAGATGACTGAGTGCCAGATTTTATCTGCAACTGTTTAAGTAAAGGTGCAATTACCTCAACGACATTCAAATTCTGTAGCTTATTGGCCTCAGCTTCGGCAGTGATGTGAGCATCTTCAGCGGAATCGGGAGTAGAGTCAGAAGTCGGCATTATGCAAAATAAGGTACAAGTTGGTGGTAAATCGGGGGATCGGCGGTAGATTGGATTGGAAAAATACAGTTGCGCGTGAACGTACGATGCAACGGGGCATGCTGAAGCTCAGCGGGGGTGTATGGATTAGGAAGAAAGTCAGACGGATCGGTGACAGCGGGAGCTGGTGAGCAGCAATGGCAGATGGAGACCTGGCGACGGACAGTGAGCTACGGACGGCGGAGATGGCAGCGTGTGAAAGTAACATGCAGACATCGGGTTGCAGAAACTCAAAACTGTAGCGGAAATTTTTGTTTAGGGTTTCTGGATTTTAGACTATGATACCATGTAGAAACTAAGGGTAATGATGTGTTAGACAATGCACGATATTCAAACTCTGAACTGGAGCGGGAGATAGTAGGCTGCTTCTTGGCACTCTAAGAGATCAAATTGCCCCCAAGAAAAACTGCATAGCCATAAGTCGAGCGCCGAGTCTCCAGACAACGAGCCCAATCAGTATCGAAGTATCCTAACATATCTGTGGAGGTAGATGAATGAAAAGATAAACCGAAGTGAGTGGAACAACTACCATATCAAAGAATCTGTGTGACAGCCGCAAAGTGATCGGTATAGGATCCTGAAGAAATTGGCTAACAGAATTTATAGCAAAAGCCAAGTCTAGTCGAGTAATAGTGAGATACTACAAGGCGCCAACTAAAGAATGGTATAGAGTTGGATTACTGAAAGGCTCGCCCGAACCACTGAGAAGCTGGAACAAACGGAGTGGAAACCGGTACAATATCAGACATTCCAGCTCGATGAAGGATATTCCTAGCATACATCTTCCCCAAGAAGAGACCAGAGTCAGTGGGAGTGACCTCGAGACCAAGAAAATAGCTGAGAGAGCCAAGATCCTTTATAGCAAACTCCTGATGAGTGCGAGAGATGAACTGACGGATGGCGGTAGAGTCATTGCCGGTAAGAATAATATCATCGACATAAACCAGCAGATAGAGAAGAACAATACCTCGAGAGAACACAAATAGAGAGGTATCAGAGGAGCTGCAGATGAAAGCGAGCCGACGAAGAAACGAGCTAAATCGGTCGAACCAACCCTTAGAGCCTGCTTAAGCCTATATAATATTTGCAGACAACAAACATGGTCAGGCCGAGTAGGATCCTTAAAACTTACATGCTACGACATATACACTGGTGCATAAAAAATGCCATTAAGAAAAAAATTCTTGACGTCCAAGTGATGCACTGGCCACTTCCGCATAATGGCGATGACAGGAACCGTATGAACGGTGGAGGCTTTGATCACAGGACTGAAGGTGTGATCAAAGTCAAAGCCTGGTAGCTGCGAGAATCCCTGAGAAACAAGTCGAGCATTATGATGCTCAGTAGTACCATCAAGTCGATACTTGAGCCAAAAAACCCATTTGGAGCCAACCACATTCACATTAGGCAGCCGCTGAACCAAATTCCAAGTATGCTGCTGCCAAAGAACCGTCATCTTATCAGTCATCGCAGCCACCCATTGAGGATCATGAAGGACAGCTCGATAATCCCAAGGCTCAGACTGGGTAAGAACTGCGGCAACAAGACCATGAACAACATAATCATCCAAATGACGCGGGTGGCATAAAGCGTAACGAGGTCGAGTGGCCATGGAATGAGTCAGAGAAGGTAGCGGATCAGGAGAGTCAACATGCGGGTGATCAGAAGGAGAACCAGCGTGCACAGAAGAGAAGCAGGAGCCGAGACTGGATCCGCATAAGTAGAAATTGCCCTAACAGGAGTATCAGCTAGGCATAAAGAACATGGTTCCAAAGAAGGGGGTGAAGGTGGCACAAGCCCTGAAGCAGGAAGAACCAGATCAATAAAATATGATAAATCCAGAGAACAAAAATTAGTAGAGCTCGAACTGGAAGTGGCATAGGGGTAGCAGGTCTCATCGAACCGTGCATGCCGAGTGATGTATACACCACTAGAAGTAGGGTTAAGCCAGCAAAAACCTTTGTATTGCGAGCTATATCCAACAAACACACATGAATACTTCGAGGCGATAACTTGTGCTCAGTATAAGGACAAACAAAAGGGTATACTCTACAGCCAAAAGGATAGAAGTTTGAGTATATAGGTGCCTGGTCGAATAGAACCCGATAGGGCAAATATCCGTCAAGAACAAGTGTAGGAAAACGATTGATTACATAAACAGCCGTCCCAAAAGCGTCATCCTAAAAAGATAATGGCATATGTAAATGAAATAGCATGGTGAGGTCCATTTCAACTACATGATGATGTTTCCACTCAGCACGCCCATTCTGTTCAGGTGTATAAGGACAGGAAACCTGATGATGGATCCCTTTCGTGTTAAAATGTGTTTGTAGATGACTATTTAAAAATTTAGTTCCTCCATCACTCTGAAAAACTTTAACCCTAGATGAAAACTGATTTTCCACAAACGCCTCAAATTTCATATATATATGTATATATATATATCAAGAAAACCATATTTATGCCTAAGGGGATAAAACTAAGTGAATCTCGAAAATTCATCCACAAATAGAGCATAGTAAGCAAAACCACGTCCAAACCAAATAGGAGACGGGCCCCACAAATCACGATGAATAAATCTAAAACATGCTTAGCTCTTTTAGAGTTCTCAACCAAAGATAGTTTGTGACCTTTCGCCATAACACAAGAGGCACGTGCATTAGGTTTTGACAACAAAGAAGAAACACAGAGTTCACCATTTTTCACTAACAAAGAAAGAACGCTAGGGGACACATGTCCCAAACGGGCATGCCATAAGTCAAATGAAGCCCAAGTTTTATTCTGCTTAATGAAGGAAAGTAGCACCTCTTCACCCCCGATCCAGAACGTATAAACTGCCCTCAATGTGGACTCTGCACATGACTGCTCTGGTGATTTTGTGCTGAATCACAAAAGCATGATCATCAAATGTAATCAATACACCAAGATCCCTGGTCAACTTACTAATCGATAACATTTTTTTGGTTATATCAGGAACAACCAAAACATTAGACAGGAGTAAAGAACTCGTAAGCCGAGAATCACCAATAGAAGAAATAGGGAT
This sequence comes from Rubia tinctorum, assembly GCA_032355605.1. Classification (NCBI taxonomy): domain Eukaryota; kingdom Viridiplantae; phylum Streptophyta; class Magnoliopsida; order Gentianales; family Rubiaceae; genus Rubia; species Rubia tinctorum. The sequence goes on from JAULKM010089645.1 coordinate 9,117, forward strand.
AGTATTGCCATTTCCAACAGAAATAAGAGAATTACCGGTATAGGGAGTAACACTCTCAAGGTTGGAAGCAGGCGATCTCATATGTGAGATAGCACCAGAGTCAAGATACCAATCAGAGGTAACAGCAGCCTACTCGAGCTGAAGTGAAGGCTGAAATTGCTAAGCAAGACGAGAAGTTTTAGAAGGGCGTTGAACCAAGCGATAACAGTGCGAGTTATCATGGCCCATTTCGCGACACCATTGGCATTGAAGACCATGACCACGACCAGAAGAGTAACCAGAAAATCTGCCATGACCACGACCACCAAAACGACCAGAACGGCCAGTGCGTGAAGCAGACGTGCCACCATCACGCGCTACTCCTGCTGGCGCGTCGGCCACGCGCGGCTGCCAAGGGCGGATTCTAACTCCGCAAAAACAACTGGGCTGGAGCAGAGCTCCCATAACAATATATGTAAGTTGTTCAAAAAAACTTCATAGTCTTTTGCACGAATGACAATATGGGCATACTGAGGCGTGGGAAATGAAGTGATTAAGAGAGCAGAAAATTCTTTATAATCATGTCCAAGAACAGTAAAAAAACAATAAGAATTTATCATCATTCAAAGCAGGTGAGCCAAGAGCAGAAAGTTGATCAAAAATACTCTTAAATTGAAGGTTTAATTCATGAACCGTACCATGTTTTTGAACAACAAAAGCATTTGAACGAAGTCGCAAAATGGTGGACTTACTTTGATTCTGATAGATGGCCGAGATGTTTTCCCACATTTGCTGAGAAGTAGCGCAATCATCAAGCTCTACCAATACTTCTTGAGTTAGCGACGAAAACAACAAACTACACACGCTTTGATCCTCAGCAATCCATGCATCACGTTCGGCCAAAACACGTTCATACTCTGCCTTAGAGTCCGACTTCGTGCCACCAGGAGAACCCCCAGCAACGGAAGCATAGGACGACGATGAACTGGATTTCGATGGAAGAGGAGGAAGAACCGGGCAAGGTGTTGTGCCATCAAGAAAATTGTACAAACCTTGGGATGTAAGAATGGGAATGCTTGTCTTTTCCACAGAAGATAATTTGTGGGAGTTAATTTGATGGTGAACATATGAAAGAGGGTAGTGTATGGAAGCTTGAATTTTTGGGCATGGTGAAAGCAAAGGGAGAATAGGTTGTTGCTTGTGGAAGAAGAAAAAAGGGAGACGACTTGGAGTGGTGGTTGTTGGAACACAAGCTGCGTGAAGGATCAGAACGCAGGTTGCTCTGATACCATGTGAATAAGGTAACTTTCCATGAGGAGTTCTGTATTAGGTAGGAAAGATATAAAAAGTACAAGCTCTAGACATAAATTGTATCTATACTTGTAAATCAAATCAATCAAATCATAATCACATCTCAATCCACTATCACATGACAGGTCCTCTAGCACTGATTTTTGGGGTCCAAAAAATCGTTGCCCAAGTAGCCGGTGAAACAATTTCACGAGTTTTAGAAAAACCGATGCTAGGTTCAGCACCAGTTTTTTAAAACCGGTGCCTAAGTTGGCACCGGTTTTTCAAAAATCGATGAAATTGTTTCACCGGCTACTTAGGCACTAGTTTTTTGGACCCCGAAAACCGGTGCTAGAGGGTCCAAAAAACCAGTGCTAAATTTAGCACCGTTTTTTTTAAAATGTGCTAAATTTAGGACCAATTTTCATATATTAGCACCGAACTAAAAAATCATTTTTAAATTTGCACCGGTTTTATATGGCACCGATTTTATATGGCACCGATTTTATATGGCACTGGTTTTTGATTTAGAATTGCAATTGGGCGCTGACCGCAGTTTCGCGCAGCTACTCTATTACTTCCATTTGGCAAAAACAGATTTGGAATTAGGCTGACTGAAGCTACACGCAACTGCTCTATTACTTTGATTTGGGCTAAAAAGCAGTAGAGTATGGTTCCGACCGCAGCTACGCGGAGCTTCTATAATACTTCTCAACAAACAGTAAAACAATCTAACAACATATGTATGGCCACATCCGGCCACATCAAAAAAAATTCCACAAAATGTATGATACAAAACTAATAATCTATGGGACTAAACATAATTATCCCAAACATAACTATCTATGAGACTAAACATAACTTTAGCTTAAACTAGCAATTAAATCATGTGGCATATACAC
>JAULKM010089656.1:0-11286 GCA_032355605.1 Rubia tinctorum
GTGCCTATCACCACCACCACCACCTCTCGCCTCCCCTGCCCACCTATCACCACCACCACCTCTCGCCCTCCCTTGTGCTCCTCAGATGTCGCAACCAATACGCCTCCCTCTCACTCCTCGGCGGCGCAACCACTACACCTAAATCTCCCTCCACGACATCGCAAACACTACACCCAAATCTTCATCCACGGCGGCACGACCCGAGCCCTAGCCTTACCAGCATGAAGTATCGCAACTCCTACATCCAAATCCCCTTTCCCGACGGTGCGACCCAACAACTTAGGAAGATGGAGAGATGAAGATGTGAGAGAAGATGATAAAGATGTGAGAGAATAAGATTAAGAGATGAAGACGGGAGAGATGAGATGGAGGAGCGCAGATGAAGATTGGGAAGCATAGGGAGGTGGAAGGCTTTGTGAGCAGTGATGTGATATAGGGTTTAGGTATTGTGTGTATTTTTAAATTGTTTTCAGGGTATTTTTATCTTATAACACATTGAAAATTTATAAATATGGAAAGTGTGCAGATATGGTTGGGACAGGGGGAGTATGAGATATTGTTAGATTTATCTTAACATCTATTTTCAAAATATCAACTTTTTATGTTGAATTGGTATACGTAGCTCGAAATATTGACGATAAAAGATGATAATTGGAGACTGTGAAAAAGTAAATGGTCAAAAAGTAATGAGATGGAGGGATCACTGTTCAGTTTAGTAACAAAGAGCGATCAAAGAAGGTCTTACAATTACGACAGGGGTTTACGAAGTGAAGCCCGCCGGGAGCCTCAATTGCTTCGTAGTTCGTAGCTACAGAAAATATGGACCTCGATCATCATCTCTAAAAAGTTACAAACCCATTTTTTCTCACATAATTAAACAAAAAGTGTAGGGGAACATCCAGATTGAAATTATAGCATTATTTCCAAGACAAGTAAGGTTCAAGTGTGGAGAGATTTGATGTTTCCATGTTATATATTTATTTTGAGAATTTTTGGACTCACTTTTGTACACTTTTTTAAAATCTAGATCTTATGCTTTGCCTCGAAATTCTCTTAGGAGAGTTAAGAATGACTTTTGCGCTCTTCTGACTTTTCTAGGGAATTTTGTGTGACGGGGCAATGACATCGAGATTTGAAGACCAAAAACTGTGAAGACCTTGAAGACTTGAAAATTTAAAGATAAGTGAAGTGAAGAGGACACCATGAGACAAGAAGAAGAAAAGTTTAAAGATGCTGTTTCTGGCCTTTGTCGCGATTCGCAAAGATTTGGTCGTGAGTTGCGACAGATGTGTGGCCAGAATATTTTTTTCTTTTTTCTTGTACTATAAAAGCACATTATTCTTTCTCTTCACAAACTCTTTCTTCCCGAATTTCTACAGCTTAAAACCCTAGTTTTCTCTACCTTTTCATCAAGTTTCATCTTTCTTTATGTTTGATTTGCTTTGGATTGTTAGTGTGGTTCTTAGTAGCTAAACTCATCACTTGAGAGCAACTGATTGAAGCTTCCAAACCCCATGTAGTGAGATTCTCCATTTTTCTCTTTCATGAACATTTATTTCTTAGTATTTATTGTGTCATTAATGTTGATGTTTATTTCATTTATGCTATGGGTTGTTTGAGAATATGAAGTGTTTGTATGATTGAGTGTTAGGGTGTTAGGAAAGTGTACAATTTCTTGGCTCCTTGGAAAGAAAATACTAGAACATGGAATTAGAACTCCCAAGTTAGCACTAAGAGGTTGAATCTTGAATGTTGATTGCTCTAAGTTTAATCTAGTAAATGCTTTGTTTGGTTAAATGGCTAGGAATTTGGTAGAATGCTTATAGTTATCAAATCTATGGATCTTTGTGTATGATTCCATTTATGAAATACCTTTATGGCGTTGATCGTCTAAAGTGATCATCAATGAGGTTTGCAAATGGTAGTTGAACGTCCTTGTGATTTACTCTTAAAAAGAAAAGAATGTTTTTCTTCGAAATGAAGTGATAGCAATCACCATAGGCATTAAATGTTAATAAATGAGTGATTGTCTCTATGATCTATAAGAAGTTGGGAAGTGGGAATCAATTGCACCCAACGCTTTGTCATTGTTGATTTCATCATCTTTTTAGTAGCTTGTTGCATGATTAGCATAATTATTTTACTTGGCTAGTTGTTTTGTCTTTAAGTTCATAACTTAGAAAAACCAACCAACCCCCCTTACTTGCTTTTATATATCTATGTGTGTGTGTGTATATATATATATCTAGGCTATTATCCACCTTATATGCAAAATCCCTTAGGAAGATATTTCTTTCTTGTGGATGATCCTGATTTGCCACTATCTACTTAATTGTATTTAGGAAGCCCTATAGGGCTTGTAAATTATAACTTTGAGAGGTACGGCGACGAGCTCCCATGGTCGCTAGGAACTCTAATGTGTACCTAGTGTAGGTGGGGACTGACTTCTTCATGAAGCCTTTTAACCCAATCCTCTTCTGGAACTCATTGACCTGTTTGTAGAGTTTAAGGTCCTTGAGGGCCCTCTCGTCTACAAACTTGGTCTCTAGGATAAGGCATCCCATAAGACGCTCCCATTGCTCTTGATGCTCTACACGGAGCCTGCGCAACCCCATAATTGGGACACTCGGGCCAGCTCTCTGTCTCCAAGGCATAATAACAATAAGAAAATATACAAACAGACAGAAACAACTAACAACCCAAAAATCTCAACAGCTGCACACACTCAAACTCTCCCAATAAAAATGTAATCACACTCAAGCCCCTTTAACAAGTCCTAAACATCCAACATCTAAAAATTCTAAATTTTTTAAAAATTCTAAATTCTTCCAAGGAGTTTGGTCGATTACCTAGGTGAGGTGATGAAATCTGGTGAATTGATGCTCGTGGAGTGTACGAGACTTCTCCTAGTGTAGATTCCAGCGATCCCAAGACCCGGAACAGAGCAAATCTTCACATTTTAGAGAAAAATTGAAGAAGAAGTTGAAATTCGTATTTCAAGAATCCAAGCATAATTTTGGTGTTTCTTGAAGCAATTGGTAATGGGCTCTGTGCGGATTCGAGAGGGGAAGAATTTGGGACAAATTTGAGGGAATTCGGTTAAGAAATGAGGGAGCTATGTGAATTTTAGGCTTAGGTAAAGGGGTAGTTCACGATTTTAGGCTGCTGGGTGTTTGGTGAAGAAGGATAGTGATGAACAAGGTGAAGAACGAGGCCATTTATAGAAAGGCTCGTTAATTGTGATTAGTGAATATGGGCGGCACAGGCGATAATCATATGGCACAACCCGTGCCGTTTGAATGCCTTGTGTTGTTCATTCAGGCACAACCCATGTATGAAAGCCTTGTGCTTTTCATTTTGACAAAAGGCTTGGCACGGCCCATGCGAAGCTCAGTTCCTTCAAATTTCTTCGCAAAATTCCCCACCCAAAAATACGAAAACCGATTATAGTATTGATGTGCACCATATATCATGCATTAGCCGATGCATTTAACACATTCATTATCATATTTTTTGGTTAATTACTAGTTTTAGTTAGGTTTTTACGACAAATGGTTTAGAAGACCATTTTAGGTTTTTTGTCTAAATTCTGAGTTCTGTAGCCTTAATTAGAACTAATGGAAAGTTTTTATTCACGGGCCCCGGGCCCCTAGGTCTCCCCTTTTGATCTCATAATTAGGTGGCTCGTGAGTACTTCTTTTTGTTGTCTTTTGAAGAAGGCCATTCGCAAGGGAAGTAGATTTGAAGGCCACTCACATGAGTGGTATAATATTTTAAGGCCACGAACCCTAACTCGTGGAAGTAGATGATTTGCGACCAAGAAAGAAGGATTCGGAAATCACAAAGGCCAAGTTCAAAGTGGAAGAATTGTTGTCCAGGAGTTTCACGAAGTTTGAGAAAATATCTAATAAGAATCAGCATTTTATAATTGCATCATTGGATATATCTTCTCGAGCGCTATGAAATCAACTACAAGAACTCTCAAATCGGACTAATGGTTCATCTGTAGCGAGCAAAGAAGTTTTGACATTCGAACTAGCAGTGGCCGGCATGGACTGCACTAGCTTGACACAAACCATAAGTTAGAACTGCTCGTATAAGGTGGTACGGGCCGTACGGCCCATGCCGGAAAGCCATGGCATTTCTCGTATCAACCGACATTGGCCTTGTAAGATTATGGCACGGGAGGTACCTCATTTTGGTTGGCCATGCCACTCCAAGTCACTTTTCACTCCAAAAATCGGCTAAGTATGGAAGCGGGACAGTCTGTTTTACAAGTCCCACACTATTTCAAGTCACAAATGCCAAGACCAACCTAAGAGGTGTGAAGAATGACGCGGGGCACACCAAGGTACTGAGTAAAAGGAGCATACAACTGATGGGTCGTGCCAAACGACACATGACGCGGATCAGAAGGAGCAAAAAGAAGACCTGGACGACAGCCCACACTGGTTGACACAGGAAGTGCCGGAACAAAGTAAAACGGTCTGTGCCAGACCCATTGGGCAGAACAGCACGAGTGACAAGGCCCGCGCCAGACGCGACATCCCGCGCCAGCACGACTTGCACAAGCCATGACACTAACCACCCCCCTTGCCATTTGCGGTTGCTAGGGTTTTTGGCCATTGTTGGGCTTATTTTTAGGCCAATTTTCCTACTTCTATATATATAGACCAAGGCTAATTAGGGTAAACGCTTAATGTTCATTTTTTTTCACTCTAAGAGTAGTTTAGAGAGAGAAAAACTCTCCTCCTTTTCTCTGGATTTATCTCTTTTCATGTTTTATTTTCCTCTTTGCCCAAATAGCATTGTATCCAATGAAATATTTGGATTCAATATCTAGTTATTATTTTGTCAAACTTGGGATGTATTTGTATTCATGATTAGATTTTTTGCTGTTTGAAATTTAGATTCTCCTATCTTAATTCCGATGAATATTTGTGCCTGATGTGTGATTTATCTTCTTGAATATTTATGCTATGTCATTATTACGATGTATCCATACATGTATGCTAGTTTAATATCATGTTAGATATCATTGCTATATTGGGAGTGTTGGAATTGTGGAGTAGGTTCAAGAACACCGGTGACATGAGTACATTTATGTCACTTTGATGAAATATCTTTGCGTGTGTTTAACCATAATTCTAATTGGATAGTCTTGGCAGCTGAATCACATGTTGGGTGGTCGATTAGGTAAATATCCACAAGGGGAAACCCTTGGCTTACGCCGATAGAATGAGCATGATTGTTTGTAACAACTAGGGTTGTGCCGGTTTGGAGAAATCACAAAGCCGTGCCAACCTTAGAGTCATCACAAGGTATCAATTCCCTTTGCATGTCTAGGCCTAGGGATTGAGATCCATAGTGGAAAGTCCGGGATGTAATGCCCTTACTTTCATATCGAACGTCTTCGACCTATGCGAGACAAAGTCCTTTTAGGCGGGTTTTGTTCCTCCAAGCGGGGTCGTGTTAGCATTGAGAGTAAGGGACGGGAATGGTCTGCGAAGTCATTGGATTAGAGTGCATCCCTAACTACGGATATAGTGAGATAAACATGTATTGGTGGTAGTACCTTCCGTGAAAGACAAGAGAAATATCTGGCTATCTCCAAACTATGTGACATAGGCTTGGGATAGTTTTATATTCTTATATGTGAATGAATCGAGGTTAAGAGCCAATTATCGATCATGTTACGCAAATACCCCCTAGTGCTAGTTAATATAGTTTATTTCCATATTTGCATGCTAGTAATTTGATAGTTGAAATCCCCCCTTCCAAACAGTTATTTTCACAACACTTATTATTCCTAACATGTGGTCGGATTGGTGACCAGACCATGGTTTTTCGTAGCTAGTTTCTAGACCCATAACATCTCTGTGGACGACCCCGGTACTTGCTTCTATGTACCATTATTGGTAGCATAGTAGTAGGAATGAGAGCAACATTATAAATTCTATATTTGACAGTTAATAACCGTTGGTAGCCTTCTCTTGTGTGTTTAACGATGCACTGGGAAGGGGCAGGTCACTTACAAATTCTCCACAACAAAGAATCATTGTTCTTAATTATCGACCAAGCATGCTTTTTGAGTAAAGTTAAGTTCATTCCTTCCATTGATCATAATCCCGGACCTCCATCTTCTTTTGAATTGCAAACCTTAACCCAAGACTTCCAATGTACCTTTTTCTTCTCTGGTTCACCACTCCAGATTAAATCTGCTATCATTTTATCCAATGAATCAAGTATTGTTTTTGGAATTTTAAAAATTCCTTATGGATATATGGCCACTGATGACAAAACATGTTTAGCTAATGTAATTATTCGTAGAAGAGATACCAATTTAGTCTTCCAAGATGATAATCTTTCCTGAAACCTTGTGACCAGATTCTAAAATATCCTTTCCTTTGTGGACTGGAAAGTGATATCAACTCCTAAATACCTCCCTCCAAGGTTCGATACATGAATTTTAATGTGAACCTGGCATATTATTCCAAACCTTGACTTTTGTTAGGACTGAACATCATAGAGCATTTCTAAAAAGTTCAATCTCTGGCCTTAATATCTCGAAAATATATCTATTGTTTTTGTTATGTCATCCACAGAATATGTATTACATTCTGAAAAAAGTATGCATCATTTGCATACATAAGATGACTTATTTTGGGCCACTCAATGATATCGTTAGACCAATCCTATTGTTCATTTCCATCCTATACTCAATCCATGACGATAAGAACTGCTGGCAACGAATTTTTAAGTTTGATGATAATGGGCATCCTTGTCTCAGTCCTTTGTCGAGTGTGAAGAATGTGGATTTAGCTCCATTAAGTATAACCTGATAAGCCACTTTATTAATACATGAAAGTAATAATTGAATCCAGTGATGAGAAAGAACCAATGCGAATTTTTTCCAAGAAGCTCCAAGAAACTCGATCATAGGCCTTACTCTTATTCAGCTTGATTTCCATACAACTTTTTGTACCTTGAATCTTCTTATTCTTCATGAAATGGATGATTTTATCAGCAAGAAATACAATCTCAAAAATATTTCTTCCTGTCACAAAGTCATTTTGTGAATCTGATATATGAGAGGACCAATATGTTTCTTGAACCTGTTAGGCAAAAAAATTTCAATCACCTTATACTTAACATGGCATAAGGAAATTGGCCTATAATCTGTAACATTTGAAGGAAACTTCTTCTTTCGAATTAACACAACCTATATCTTATTCCAGTGATGAGGTATAGCTCCTTGATTAAGAACACATAAAATAGTTTCTATAAATTCTTCACCAACCGTACCCCAATATCTTTTGCAAAAAACATGGAGGTAAGTCATTTTCACCTAGATATTTCCTTAATTTCATGGAGGTAAGTCATTTTCACTTAACATTGCCATTGATTGAGTAATTTGGAATTACTTGCCATAAACGTTTCTTGGTCTATTTCCCCTGATATTAGAGGTGGATACCACCAGGAAGAGTAAATGCTGATTTAACGTGATGGACTATGTGACCCAAAACATCATCTTGTTCTGAAATCCATGAACTCGAAGAATCATGAACGCCCAAAATTGCATTAATATTTCTTCTTTTTGAGGCCCATTGGTGATAAAAAAAGTGGTATTCTTATCCCCAAACTTAAGTTGAGAAACCCTGGATCTCTGCTGCCAATGATCTGAAAGTTTCTGTTGCAAATCTTCCAGCTTGAGTAAATTTTCTTGAATGAACTTTTGTTATCATATAAACCATCCCCTACTTGTTACTTTGGTAGTCTCCTTTCCAGGTTCTTTATGTTCTTGTCAAGATTCCCATATGCATTGTTACTCCAATTGTGGAGAGGCCTGAGAGTAACTTGCAATTTAGCTGACAAAATATCTTCTTAAATCATGGTTTGATCTACAACCTGCCACACTTTCTTTACTATCTGATAAAAAACTGTGGATTTGGCCCGGAATGCTTCATATCTCATTGGCATCTTTGGAAAGGTCTTCTTTTGTAACAAGTCTAGAAGAAGAGGTCCATAATCCGATGTACTTATTAGCTTGCTATAAACTTTAGCCACTGATAACTTTGAACTCCAGAGTTGGTTGGCAAAAGCTCTATCCAACCTTTCTACAATATTGTATGGTTGATTTCTTTTATTTTTCCAACTGTACCATTTTCCTTCACTCGAAACATCATGCAGCTCATGAATTTCCATCAATTCATGTCACCATTCTTTAGTTGAGGTAGTGGATTACCCCCTCTTTTATCTCTTTTGGATAATACCTAGTTAAAATCTCCTACTAAAACTAATGGAAACTTGGAGTAAAATCTAAAATTCTTCAAACTATTCCAGACAAAAGGTCCTTTCGATGGCTCCGGATGACCATAAACTAAACCTAGGCACCATTTAAACTGGTTGGCACTCTTGATCAGCAAAACAACATAGTTCTTCGTCTTAACTAATAAAGAAATATCAAAACAACTACATCAAAACACAGCTAAACCCCCGATCTCACCACTGGATCTACAAAATTAGCCCTATCATCTAATGAATTGTGTCTCCAAATCTCCAAATACTGCTGCTGAGACATGGTTTCCATCAGAAATAAGATTTTTTTGTTTTGTTTCACCAATGAGTTGATCTTCTTCTTCGTAGAGGCACTTAGAAAACCTCTACAGTTCCATGATAGGACTCTCATTGCTCCTCGGAGAGCTGTTTTGGTACAGCCCCCTACAAACCTTCATCAGTACCAACACATTCTCTATCTCCTTGAGCCCTGCTTCCCCTTCCTTTTGCTTGTTTATTCTTTTGATTAACTTTATTCTTTGGAAAAAATCTACCTACAAATACAATATTTCTGCTACCATCATGTTTCATCTTTCCTGATTCTGTTGTCTTGTGTTGCATAGCTCCTTCTCTTTTCCTTTGTTGAGTGGAATTTGACATTCACCTGGAATTTGAACCTCTTCTTAGGTGAAAGATGTATCCATTGTTCTTCCTCATCACCACCATCAGATTGAGTTATCTTTCTTACTGTTCCTTTCCTCTCTAAGACTATAATAGGCCCGGAGGGTGAAATTTGCCCCTTAACTGCATTCCAATCATATGCCATCAACTGAGCTGCTGACTCCACTTCCTGATCCACCGCAATATTTTTACCTTTTCCTTCATCTCACACTGCTTCTTGCATTCTAATTTTCTTCTTCTTGAACATGTTCTTGCACTCAATTCCTGTCATTCTTTTCTTCAAAGTGTTTTTTGAGACAAACTTTTCTTCAACACCCTTTTTTTTCTCATTAATATCTTACTTCTTCTTCTGGTTGTCTCATGAAGTAGATTTCCCCAATTCACAGCTTGATCCTACAGATGAACTTCCACGCTTAGAATCTGTGTTTGAACCTGCTGTTGCCTTTTTGGACTTGTATCTCGTGTCCGATCAACACCTGGCTCCTGATCTTGTATCTGCACATCTAACAGCTACTGAGTCAACTGTTGAGCAAACCGAGTAAGACCAAAGCTGTTACTAGAACTGCCTTCACTGCTTTGAGAATTCCCCTGATTGTCTACTTGAAGTTGAGAGACTTGTTGAACTAGCCACTGCACTCCTTGAGCTTGGACACCATCATTTTTTACCACCTCTGGTTCTATTATCCAAATATGTTGATCCATAACAGTGACATTTTGCACCTGATAATTAATTATCACATATTGGGAACCTTCGCCAACTATCTGAACCAATAACAACTGAGAAGCATCCCTGTCTACATTTTCTGTATTCACCTCCACGTGGTCCACTTCTTGGACATACCCATTTGGTGGATGACCATTAGGTAGCTCCTCTTGATGGTTCTGTGGTTCTTCTGGCTGATTGGGCTGCTGTTACTATTGTTGTGACTGATTAAGGCTTACTCTAAAATATGGATCAAACCTGATTTGAGGAGGCCCAGCTCTTCCTCCATTGTTGTTGTTTCCATCATTACCACCTCCTGAGCTTTCTAGGTTAATATAATTCTGCCTCAGTAGATGATTATCCATCCCCATTTAAAACAAGAACCCTCCTGAACTTGATCATATGGTAAATTCCTATTTCTATCCCACCTTAAGTCCATATAGCCATAATTAATCCTAGTGTTTCTTTTAGAATGTCTATGAGAATAAGCTCTCAAAGATGCAAAATATTTGTAGCCCTAGCTACATTATGGCCTTGCAAATGTGCATCAATGAAATACTCAAGATCATCATCATTAGTTATAGGGAACCTTTTGCATGGATGCCCTGTTACCCCACACCTACGACAGAACTAATAAAGCCTCTCATATCTTACACCCACCCAAACCCTAGCCCCATTCACCAGATTAACGAAAAAACCTGAAATTAAGGGGGCACCGGGTGAAAGAATGATTTCCCGCAATAATTATGATATTACTAAATGGAATAAATAGAGTATAAAAGGTAGACTAGGTCTAGTAGAACTCTAATCTAGACATGAATCTAACCCATAATAAAATCAAATCTAAACATCATTTTGACTTATTCTAAACCCCCCCTCAAGCTAAGAATTAGATGCTCGAATGAAAAATTTCGAACAACGGACGAGAGAGCCCTTTGGTGAAGATGTCCGCAATCTGAAGAGCAGTAGGAACATGATCAACACGCAGCTTGCCAGAAGCAACCAATTCTCGAACAAAGTGATAATCAATGTCGATGTGTTTTACCCGCTTGTGAGAAAATGGATTCTGAGCTAATAAGATGACGCTACTGTTGTCACATAAAAGTGGCGGAGGACCAGATAAAGGAACTCAAAGATCTTGGAGCAAATGAGTGGGCTGCTTCTTGGCACTCCAGGAAACCAAATTGCCACAAAGAAAAACAGCATATCCATAAGTAGACCGGAGAGTCTCCAGACAGCGAGCCCAGTCAGCATAAGAATACCCCAATACCTCAGAAGAACTAGAAGTATGAAAGGTAAGACCAATATTGAAGGTTTCACGAACATACCTCAAAATACGTGTAACTACAACAAAATGATCATCTCTGGGGTCCTGAAGAAACTGGCTGACCGTGTTGATTGAGAAGGCCAAGTCTGGGCGAGTGATGGTGATATACTGAAGAGCTCCAACAAGAGAACGATACATGATCGGATTCCAGAATGGTGGACTGGTCGAACTGTGCAACTGAGATCCAGGAACAAAGGGTGTGGAATCTGGTGCAATGTCAAACATACCAACTCGAGTCAGGATGTCTCGAGCATACTTCGCTTGACCAAGAAGTAAACCTGATGAAGTAGGTGAAACT
>JAULKM010089665.1:0-11285 GCA_032355605.1 Rubia tinctorum
CAATTTTTTGTGTAGCACAAAATGCCCCATAGATGGACTTCATACTACATAAAGATCACGAAAAATAAAAAATTACATCACCCAAAGTTCTTCCCAAAACATCCCCACAAAAACAAACTACAAAAGGTGCCCTCACACCTAAAAACAAACAACCAAAAGTTCAAAGATCCAAATGATGGAAGGAAACAAAAAAAGAGAGGAAAATGTAGTCATCCAAACAGTCGAAACAATCATCATCCAAATTATAGGCTAAAACAAATAAGCAGAGGAGATGCCACCATGAAGGTGTTCCAACCCCTCCCCCACTCTTAGTTCATGAATTGTCCCCAATGCATGTAACCACAGTGAAAGTAAAGGTTGGAAGCACCGACGTCTGGCTCCTTGCCCCTGCTCCTACGGATCCTGGTGATAGTAGCCATCTCTAATGCCCTATCTCTTCAGCCAGTCAGTGATCTCTCTCATGTTGTCATACAGTGTCTCCATGTTTTCCCTAAGGTGGTGAAGGTGATCATCAACTTTATCAAACCTCTGGGTAGTGTCTCTCTCATAGTAGTCCAGCTGTGCACCAAGCCGATGTACATCTTGTGTATCTCCTAAGATGGTGTCACCTCATGACTGCATCTACTCCTGTTCCTATCTCTGTGGTAGAGTCCACATATGATATGAAGATGATGACTGGAACCCCTAAGAGTTATGCTCCCGGAATGGGCTAAACTAAGGATGCTTCCATGAATGAGTCTCTTGCTGAGAAAGAATGGATACATTGTGGCGGTATGACTCGAAAATGGGAGAGGACCTATAACTACTGCTTATGCTAGACTCTGCAAAGTTATTGTGGTGAGAAGAGACACTGTGTCTCCGAGACTCACCACCATCATGCCCGCTAGAATGGTAGGATTCCTCTTGAATATGAATTGGGCCCTGGAACGGTGGTTGTGCTCTAAACACCTGCTCAAACGTGGGCTATGGCAATGGAGGCTGCTTAAATTTTGGTGGCTGCACCAACTGCGGGAACTCAGGGGGTGGCACAAACTGCTGGAAATCTGGGGGTGGCTGAGAACACTAGTGGTCGGTAGGGAAAGATTATGCTGGCTGCTCCGGAATCTAGCCATAATCCTCTTCCTTCTCATCATCTTCATAAGGAACACCCAACACCACTCGAGAGTTCCCATCAGGCTATATAATCATATTCTTTAGTAAGAAGGTCCTGGCCAGTGCAGTCTTATCCTTATAGGGAAGGCTCATGAAGGTATGGCCCTTGTACAACAAATGGACAATTTCATCCTATATCTGGATCATCTTCGCCTCTTCCATGAATACAGGAGTAAAAATGTAGGAAATATTTGGGTTCTCTCACATCTCACCGGGAGGCGAAAATGCTCTACCAGGAATGACATCAAGCCCCTGATAACTATCTTCCATGTCCGGTGCCCGGAGAGATCAATGCAGTGGCCAATGAACTCTCCACCAGATCAAGACAACCTCTCCCAGTGTAGATAGACCACAGTATCCTCTAGTCTCTATCAGTACAGGTCGATGCCTCCCCATGAAGATCGACCACCACACTCAGAAGCCTTGCCACGTATCCCAGCGTCATATGCACTATGTTGGTATTCTTGCTCTCCCTCCCCACGGCTGTCAGGTTATAGAGGGCCAGAATGTGTGCACATCAAAACCACCATCAAGTTCATTGTACCCCCTAACCTGCCTGTATAACTTCCACCTAAAAACCTGAGCCAGCTCCGGATGAGTCATAGAGTGGGCCACATCCCCCAGGTGGAATCTCACCATCTTCTCTCTCTGCCTGTTGGTGTCTCTCGAGACAGTGGGAAAGAATTCCAAGGTATATCTAGTGTATGTAGGGGCTGCCACCTTTGTAAATTCCTTTAGCCCAATTTTCTGCGAGAGCACCTGGACTGGTTTGTAGAGCCCAAGTTCCTTAAGGGCCCTCGTGTCTGCAAACTTTGTCGCTTGGATGGGGCGTCCAATAAGACATTCTCACCACTCTTGGTGCTCCTGGCAGATTGTAGTCTGCTCCATGAAAGGTACACTAGATTACCCTCCATGTCTACGAGGCATGATAAATAGTATAACACACAGACATCACCAACAATAAAACCAATATAACAACTCCCTACTAAATATCCCAACTCAAAATAACTTCGTCCAAAATAATACAAAAACCACACTAACAACCCCAAATCTCAAGCATGCAAATATCCTAGGATTTCAAAAGAAATTCAAAATTCCAAAATTTTCCAAATAATCAAAATTGGCCATCACCTCAAGTGATGATTGGGCTGAAATTTTTTCTTGAGAAGTGTGCGAACTCCTCCTAGATCAATTTGAAGCAATCTCCAATACATGGAATGGACCAAAAATCGAGTTTTTGGGAGAAAACCCAAGTGTTGGCCGAACTAAACTTTTGATATTCCATGAAAAACCGTGATTTTTCTGGGGAAAGTGATCAATGGATTTTGTTGGGCTCGGAAAGGAAAATATTTTGGTACCAGGAGATAAATCGTATGAGAATTGAGAAATTTATGGCAAAAATTTGGTTTATGGGAGGAGAGGAGGTGAGGGATTTGGTTTGAGAAGGAAGGAGAAGAAGTGTGATGAACAAGGCTGACACGAGGGGGGTGGGGGGTATAGGAGTTTAGGTTATTTTTGATTGGGTTGGTTGAATGGCTACACGAATCCCGAAGTCAGCCCCGTGTTGACACGTGGTGCCCCGTGCCAACGTGTGGATGCCTCGTGCTGGTGTGTGCCAACTCGTGCTAGCATATTTCCCTCTGCCATGGCACGCCTCTATCTCGTGTCACCTAATCAGCTTCATGCTGATGCGTCCTGGCATGGTTCGTGCCTGCTTGCTTTTTCCCAAGACTTATTTGAATTTTCCCCTTCTAACTTTTTCATAAAATCTTTGGATCCAAAAACATGAAAACCGAGAGTAGCACTGTTCCAAAACAATTTTAAGGATTAATAATCCCTAAAACACCACCAAAAATCAAGTAGAGTTCCTAAAATTCACAAGAAATTTTTTAAAGCTTCTAATATAAAATAAAAAGCACCGTACTTTTATTTTTGTCTTCACGACTTATTATTTCATGCATTTTGAAAACTAAGAAAAATGGTTTGATAAGTCACTGGAATTACCATCCTTGACACCATTAACAACCAGGTCCTTGTGGACGGGTCTCTACATTATATTCGGTTTGCCCTTTACCTTGGGAGAAACATACCAAACATTGGGGTGGCAAATGGGCAGACGGGTCAAATACGGGTTGGGTAAAATAGATTATTAAAAATATGGGTATGACCCATTTTGACCCATTTTATGATGGGTAAAAAATTGGTCGGGGCAAAACGGGTCGAGTTGAAACCCGCTCAACCCGCGGGTTGAGATTCGTTAAACTCACGGATAAAAAATGGGTAAACCCGCGGGTTTCAATTAATATATAAACCCATATGGATTTATGTATCAACTCATATGGGTAAAACCCGTGGGTTTCAACCTATATATTGAGCCATGTGGATTTATATACCAACCTATATGGGTAAACCCGCGGTCAACCCACAAACCCAACCCCCTCAACCCATATTTTTAAACTACCCATTTAACCTATTACCAATTTACCCATACCCATATGAGTTTAAAATTAGATAACCCGCTTGACTCGTGGGTTACGGGTCTATTTTGCCACCCTACCAACCATGTCCATCTTTCTCAATTGTAGATAAATTTTGTTGAGCTTGGGATTAGAAAGGGGTTTAGCAGTTGTTAATTCCTTAACCTGCTTCCTTCTCCAATGCACGTTAGTTTGGGATATTGGAAGCAAAGCATCTTTAATAACACTAGAAGAAACATGTTCATCAACAATTGTATCATCACAAAGTTCATTCAAGCAAGATAGAAGGTTTTTATATTGGGCAACACCTCATCATCATCATCAAGAATTTCATTTAGTCATTTAACATCTTCAATCATGCAAGATTTTTCATGTTCAACAAGTTCTTCACATAAAAGTTATGCCCTTGCACACAAGAGAGGGATTAGGTGAATCATGCTTAGATTTATAAATATCAAACTCCACCTTATCAATGTAATCTTCTAGGGTTAGTGTTCCCAAATGAACATCTATCTTTGTCCTTGACGTTTTAAGAAAAAGTCTCCCCAATAAAAGTGAGGGTGCACCACCGTCGTGTTTTACGTCAAGAACATAGAAATCCATCGGAAACACTAAATTTCCTACTCTAACCATTACGTCCTTAACTAAACCTTAAGGGCTAGCTTAGGAGTGATCGGCTAATTGGATAACTACCCAAGTTTCCATAAATTCACCCATGTCTAGGTTCTCATAAAGTCAATAAGGGATTACATTGATAGATGCTCCTAAGTCAATCATAGCATTTTTCACCAATTTTTCTCCTAAGGAGATATGAATTGAAAACATACCGGGCATCACATTTCTTAGTCAAGTTCCTATGATTAAGAGTAGTCACTCCCCCTATTTTCAATTTTCCTAACTTCCTAAGTGGCTTGTTCCTCTTCTTTGTGCATGCAACTTTCATGAATTTAGCATAAGAAGGAACATGCTCAATCAAATACAAAAGTGGAACGCTAACCTTAACCTTCTCGAAGATCTTTCAAATGTGCTCATCGGTGGTTGCCACTTTCGACCTTCCCCTAAGTGCACTAGGGAAAGGCGATGAAGGATTCACCCTCACCTTGGATGTAGGAGGCTCCTTGACGGGATTATCCTCTGCAACCAGTTCACACTCCTCCAAGTCAATCTTGTTTCTTTCCACAACCAAGTCATCTTTTTGTAATATTTTTTCTCAGGCTCATGCACCTCCTTCCCGCTTCTTAGTTTCAAAGTGCTCACATTCCTCAGATTGATCTTCGGTTGGGAAGGAAGTTTGCCTAACTCTTTACCTCAAGTCAGCTCACCGAGTTGGCGAGTTGCCCAACTTAGATTTCAAGATTTTTATGCTTAAAAAAGCCATAGTCCTGAGATCTTCAATCTCATGCCTTATGCTCTCCACAAAAACATATTGCTTCTTAGCCAATTGAGAGATAGATCCCAAGATTTTTTCTCGATCTGACTTGTAGAGTGAGGCGTTGTTGTTGGAAGACCCTTATCCCCTTGTAAAGGGTTAAGGTGGAGCTTGTTTGCCTTCATTGTACTCTTGAACTTAATTCTCCTCACTCCAATGTAATTTGGTTTGATCACGGTACCTCGGGTTGAAGGTATTCGTGGAGGGGTCTTGCCTTTCACCTCCTTGGTTCCCCTAGAACCCTTGTTATTGTAGCCCCCTGCCGAATTGTTGCTTATTTCAACAGTTGAAGTCCAATGCCTTCATTTATTCCAAATCTTCCACCATTTAAGGACAAGCGTCAGTGTGATAATCAAGGCTACAAATTCCACAAATCTTGACTTGGTGAACTCTTTCATTCATAAATTCCTTCATCGTGGAAGAAAGAGCTTGCACTTGCTCCTCTATCTTGGGAGATTGAGCCGGTTCATCCATGGCCTTCACTTGAGATCTATTGCCAAATTGTCTCATTCCATTGGCCATTTCTTCAAAGAGTGTCATTGCATCCTTGGGACTTTTGTTACCGATTGAACCGTTGCACGCGGCGTTCGCCATTCACATGTCATCATCACACAACCCCTCGAAGAAATAGTATACCAAATTCCCCTCCTTGAACAAATGATATGGACAACTCACCAATATCCTCTTGAATCTTTCCCAATACTCATAGAGGGATTCATTTGTGAATTGAGATATATTGGATAAATGTTTCTTCAAACCCATAGACTTAGAAGCTAGAAAATACTTCTCGAGAAATTAGAGCTTCATGTCCATCTAGAAGGTAATGCAATCGGGTGAAAGGTAGTACAACCAATATTTAGCCACATCCCGAAGTGAGAAGGGAAACGACCTCAAATTGTAATCCTCCTCCGAGACTCCCGGCGGCTTCATGTTGGTACAAACTAGGTGAAACTCTGATAAGTGCTTGTTCGGATCTTCACCATCCATTTCATGGAAAGTTGTCAAACACTGGATCATGCCACTTTTAAGCTCACAAGTAACATTGGATGGAAAGGGTCGAAAGATGATACAAAGGGGTTGATTCTCCAAGTTAGGAGCCATCAACTCCCTAAGTTCGCGATTATCTTCAGCCATCTCTACTGGTTCTTCAACTACAAAAGTTGGTTCTTGTGGAACCCCCACTCTAGTTCTCCACATCCTTCTTCTCCACCTCCTCTGGGCAAACTAAAAATAAAGAGAAGAATAAAAAAGATTCTAGAGACAAGGAAGAGCTCTTTCCTATCTCTAGCTTATTCTTGAAGTCTAATAAATGAACATAAACTTAAACCCTAATAGACATTGGTCCATATATACAGTAGTAGGGAATTGGGCCTTGAAAAATGCCAAAAATAGGCCAAAAAAACCCTAGCAGTAATTGGTGTGGCTAGCGGAAAATGACAAGGCTATACAGGGTCATGTCAGTGCGTGACGCATGTCATGACACAACCCATGCTGGCGCATGATGCATTGTCTGGCATAGGCCGCACGGACTGACATAGGCTGGCTAGTGTCCTATTTTGAACTTCTCATTTGTGCGCCCCTTGTCATTTGGCGCGGTTGATCAGCTCGAAGGACTTTTTGCTCAGTTGAAAGGCGTGGGCCATGTTATTTTTCACACCCTGTGACATGGTCTTCACATTTGGAACTTGAAACAACGCAGACTGTATGAAACGGCATGGTGCGCATCCATACTTAGCCGTTGGAGCAAGTTTGGGGCACATCCGACACAGACTGACATGACCCGTGTTGATGGGCTGTGGCACGATTCGTATTTGCTGGCATTGGCCATGCTAGCCACCCCTAGCACAGGTCGTACTTGGAAAGGTTGGCTTGTGCTGGGTTTCATGCCGGCCGGTTGATGCCGTCTTCCGTTCTTGACATTTTTGAACTTCAATTCCATCTACTACCACACATTTAGGCATGTGGTCTTCTATCTACTACCATGCTCACGAATGAGCTTCAATATCTTCTACCATTCTTGTGAATGACCTTCAAATATATTCTACCACCCTCGCGGATGGCTTTCTACAAAATGATGTCAAAAATATTCACGAGCAACCTACTTGTTACTCATAAAGGAAAATTTTGGTGTTTATGAATACAAAGTGTCTATTAGATTTAATTAAGACTACAAAACTCGGGATTTAGACAAGAAAACCAATAATGGTCATCCAAACCCTTTGTCGTGCAAATCTAACTAAAACTAGCAATCAACCAAAAAAACATGATAATAAATGTGTCAAATGCATTGATTAACCCATGTGTAAAGGTTCATATCAACTCCCTCACACTTAAACCTTTACTCGTCCTCGAGTAAACAAAAACTAGAAAAGATCCAAGAGGAATGTAGCATGCAAAAATAAGTTAACCAGGGTGTTAGACTAATTCCTAATGAGGGGAAACCCTTGGCTTACCCTTACATATAAGCATCGTAGTTTGTAGGGTCATATTGACCCTAGAGCCATCACAAGACGCCAAATTCTTTACTTCTCTATGGCTAGGGTTGGTGTCTGTAGTGGAGTGCCCAGAATGTATTAGACTCACTCGTGTATCCAAAAGTGTTACTTGGAAAGCTTAAGTTCCTTTGAAGAGGCTTGTTGGCATCGAAAGTGAGGTTATGGGGATGAAAAGCGCATTCAGAAGGATTAAAGCGCATCCCTAATTATAGAGGTGACGGGATGGTTTTGAGGGAGCAAAAATCATTGTGTGACAGACAGGGGGAATTCTTGTCCATCTCCACACTATGTGACGTAGGCATGCGATTAGGTTTATATGTTTAAATGTGATAGAATCTAGAATCTAAGTCATTTAATCGGTCATGTTACGCAAATACCCACAAAACTAGTTAATCATAGTTTACTTCTTGCTAATTGCATAATTTTAGTTTGTTGGTCATAAACACCCCCTCCCAATTATCTATTTAAGTACTAGCTATTCCTGACACATGAAAGGAGTGACGCCCGATCGGGGTTGTGTACAGGTAACTTTTAAATACTAGCGTCTCTGTGGACGACCACTAACTTGCCACTAGATACTTTATTAAAGTTGGCAAATAATACGGGAGTAACAACTATAAATTTGTATCTTTGACCTTCTCGCACCCCGCGGGTTAATTTCTCTCGAAATAACGACCTCACGGGGCGCAGGTCACATGCCAATCCAGAATTGTAGTGTTTTTTATTTTTTAAAAAAAGGCTCATGAATGTTTATCTTATGTAGTATTGTACCATAATCCACAAATATCATTTTAGTTAATGTTTTAATCGTATATAATCTGTTTTGTTAATATTTATGCATTTCGGTTGATTTTTTTTATTATCTGTTGAGGTTTTTTATTTTTTTCAAATTTTCTTGTAGACTATAGTTGTAACTAATTGTGTTGTTTAACTCCGTTTAATTTTAGGTATGTTTGGTATTTTCCATGTTGATGTTTCAGTAGA
Source organism: Rubia tinctorum (assembly GCA_032355605.1). Lineage (NCBI taxonomy): Eukaryota > Viridiplantae > Streptophyta > Magnoliopsida > Gentianales > Rubiaceae > Rubia > Rubia tinctorum. The sequence continues at coordinate 8,538 of JAULKM010089665.1, forward strand.
GAGACACCTAATAATGTTGATGATGTTGAATTAAGTTTTAGAAGTGAGTCAAATTGATGTTGTTACTAGGATGAACATGGGTGGGGTCTGGGTCGGGTCTAATAAGAACCAGACTCGACCCTAAAAAAATTAGTTAGACCCGGACCCCGATTCGGACCCATAAGGTCTGAAAATCTTGGACCCATATCCAAATCCGATGGGTCCAAATTGGGTCTGGATCCAAAAAGGGTTTTAAATGAGTCTAATATTCTAATTTTTTCTTCACTAAATAAAATTATATTACCTTAAATACAAACAATTCTAGTTAAATATGCATCTGGATTAATTTTTTAAGAAAACAATATACAATACATACTATTTTTTTAATTAAAAATAAAAATACAAAGAGAATATAAAAGTAATTTATAAATTAGAGTAAAAATATATAGGGTTATATGGTTCTATGGGTAGGGTCTGGGTCTTAATATTTTAGACCCGGACCCATATTTTAAAATGTAGACCCAAACCCAGACTTGTACCCAATGGGTCTGAATTTTTTGGACTCATACCCGACCCAATGGTTCTTGACCCTGTGTGTATGGGTCGGGTTCTAGACCCGTGTCATCCTTAGTTGTTACGTGGGACTAAATGTTGGATCAAGTTCAAAGGATGTGGAACGTCAAGTGTAAGACCAAATTGATTGATGTTAGTGTTTTTTAAAAGGATTTTTGTAGTATTTGTCGTGTTTTAGATGGATTGAATATTTTGACCATTATGATAAGGTGTTAAATTTTATCACGTTGATGTTAAAATATTTCGAGTAGAGTATTACATGCATTCTGGTGAGTTTTCAATATTATATCCACTAGATTTGTTTGTAAAATAAATGGTGATGAAGTTTTTCATTTAGAAAATAAAAGTAATGCAGTTTTTTTGTTGATGGTTTATGTGTTCTGAGTTGAGGTTTATACCAATTTTGCTGAGGAAATTTTTTTTCGCCTGGAAAGGAATTAAAAGAGGAAGGAGGGAGTTTTCATTATGTTTATAAGTTTATTTTTCAAAAGGTCCCTATAATTATGAAGATCTTTTAAAATTAACCCTGAAATAAAAAATAATTTTTGAAAATACCCCAAAATCAAAAGAAAGGAGAATGATAAGGAGTGTTCATTATGTTTATAAGGTTTTTTTGGTAATAATGAAATTCTATTAAAACCAAGTAGAAACAGTACAAGATTTCGACCAACACCCTTAGTCTATTTCAATCAAAATTTTCTATAGCAAAATTTTCTATAGCTAGCTAACTCATTATTTCGTCAAGCATCTTTCTTCTTTAAGTATTTGAGCCGTAAGAGTTTCTACCTTTAGTTCAGCACCCGAGAATACCCTTATGTTCCTTCTAAGCCATAGATTGTAAAGGCCTACCACAAGTAAAGCAAACTTCTTTCTCTTCCCTTTCCATACCACCATGAATAATCTTTTTTAATGCTCTAAAGCTACTGAAATTAGGAAGGGACAGATTAGCCCTCAGTTTTTTGCTGTATACACAATTCACTATCAAGTGTTGCAGGTCTTCATTCAGTCCACAAAAGCACCATTCGGTACCATCTATCACCACATCAAATTCCTTCAATCTGGCTTTGGTAAGCAATTTTATGTTCATTATCACCCAGAGAAAAAATCTCTATTTTGGTTGTATAAATATGCTTCATACAACCTTTCTTAGACTTTTCTTTTCTTCCCCTCCTTTCAGCAATTCATAAACTTTTGAGGTGATAAGTTTACCATCTCTGCTGGTATATTTTTCCAATTATGCATAGACAACCTGCATCTTCAAATTCATTAACATCTTCCATGACTAACTATGCGTATAAGAGTAGCTGCAATCTTCTAATGGTGTCCTATTTAGATAGTATTCTGACACCCATTTCACTCATATCATATCCCTTTTGTTCTTCACATCCCACAGATTCTTAAACATAGCAGTTTTATTCCATAATGCAGAATCTCTGATGCCCATCCCTCCGTGTAATTTTCTGTTACAGATAGAATTCCACGCCAAAGCTGAAAACCCTATATTTCCCTCTTCTCTCCCCATAAGTAACAAGTACAAATTTGTATGATATTTTTATGTACACTCTTAGGAAGATTTAAAAATTGCACCAATATCCATATACACTTAGCAACACTGAATTAATAAGCTGAAGTTTACCTGCATAAGACAAGTTCTTTGAACTCCAAGTGTGAATCCTACATCTGAATTTATCAATCAGGCTTTCACAGTCAATTTTGCTCCATTTCACTATGGAAAGAGGTAGACCAAGGTATTTCATGGGAAATACTCCCTTGGTGGTAGATTGTGGTGGTATGTTTGTGGTTTTGGGTAAGGGTTTGAGGACATGGTAGGGGTTTTTTTTAGGAAAGGAAAATACTATCCTAATTTTATAAACAGCTCGGGTTGCCTCCCGAGAAGCTCCGTATCTTTAAGATCGTCGGCACGACCCTAATGTTATCCATATGGTGAAGGTTTGAACCCCTTCACCATGGGTATCCAAAAGTAGAGAGGTAGGGTTACAAAACTTTCAAGAGGAAAGCCTTGTTGAGGTGGAGTTGGTTTCAAAAGAGTAGGGTGGTTAGGAGGCTTGGGATGGTCATTTGGCTCCTCTCTCATCTCTTTCAAAACTTCCAAAAATTTTGGAGTTGGTTCACTAGGTGGGGGTAGGGGTGATGATGGCAACGGATGTAGCACGATCACCTCTTCCTCAACTTCAT
>JAULKM010089676.1:0-11285 GCA_032355605.1 Rubia tinctorum
TCCTCATTCTGATGAGGTTTCAAATTTAAAAAAGGTTTTTTCTTGCAAGTATTGTTTGCCCATTATAAATGTCACAGCCGCCGGGGATGTCGCGCTCGCCGGGGATGTCGCGCTCTCCGGGGATGTCTCGATCGCCGGGGATGTCGCGCTCGCCGGAGAAGTCCCAACTACCAAAGATCACAAAGGAAACCCTTCCACCGGTAGCTTCACCTGGTGCAGGATCCCTCAATTTCTTCATCGGTGACAGTGAATTCTTCTGTCACCGAACGACAACCTGATTTCGCTTGTCCGTCGTGAGGAGCCCATCGATAAATTGGGAAACCATCGAAGATGACGTTGCCAAAGAATCAGTGCATGCACCATAGCCTCACCTTAACTCTATTTAGAATTCTTGGTTATTATGTATTTCGTTTGAATTGAATGTTAATTTTAACTTCATGAATTGGTTATAAATGTGTTGATATGAATTGTTTGTATAATGGAATGTTAGGAGTCAAGAAGAAAGTAGCTAATTGATCCCTTGTAATCTGTGGTCCAAGAACATGAAATTACTATTTTTAATTATGTTGTGATGTTATGAATTGATAGATGAATGTGAGATTGTTGAATTCTTTTTCATGTTTATCTTGAAGTGGTTATTGAAGGGGAACTCTTGAATGTTGAACTTTCTTGATAACCCTTAAGAATTATGTGAATTGCAAATATGAATAGGACATCATCAATCTTATTAATTATTCTTGCATAATGGGATAACTTTAGGAGTCGATCATCTAAGGTGGTCATTAGTGAGAAATATGAAGAGATGTCAAATTCACTCTATATGGCTATAATTAAGAAGAATATAAGGATCACCTCCACAATATTTAAACAAGAGGTTTATGATAATGTGAAGGTTCTATGATCAATGCGAGGTTTGGAAGTGGAAGTCAATTGTGTCCAAGGTTTGGTATCTTTGTGTTAAAAGTCTCTTTCTACTTATTTGCATCATAAAAAAATCTTTCTATATGCATGAACCTTTAGGAAAATACCTCCTCTAGTGAAACGATCCCTACTACCATTATCTTCTTAATTGTATCATAGGAAACTGTAGGTGTTATAAATTGTATATTTGAGAGATACGACGATGACCTCCAAAATTTTGGAGCCGCTATCTGGGAAGAGGTGTATGTTTTTAAGTGTTTAAGCATATTTTTGTTAATATTATCTATTTTTTAAATGATTTTGTATTGTGCTCGCAGACGCAATGTTTGAGTTCTTGTTGTATGGTACACAATTGATCCTTTTTGAAATAACCCTTACACTGCGATCCTGAGTTGGAGTTAACCCTTATTAGAGAAAGAAGGCGCTCCTTAGACTGTGTGGATGTTAACACTTCTACAATCCATTGTGAGGAACCCACTATATCTTTTGAGAATTCACAAGGAAATCCCAACAGAGATCCACCACTACCTCCTCTACAAAGGGAGGGATGTTTCTATGAGGGGGCCTATGGCTCCTAATTTTGAAGTCTCACCTATCGAGCTGTTGGTCCTAACGGTTATTTTGAGTTGAATTCGCAGTTGATTCATTTGTTACCTTCTTTCCTTGGTAGGAAAGCATCTCACTGATTTCCATATATTTTGTTGTGGCATGATTCTTAATGGGATAGATGAGGAGCTCTACAAGTGTAAGGCATTCTATTTTCTTTAAGAGATGCACAGGAGATTGGTTGCATTATCTTCCATCCAAGAGTATTCATTCTTGGATTGAGTTAAAGAGAAAATTTATCGCCAAGTATTTTCCAGCTTATAAGTTCACTACCATGAAGAAGGAGATTAAAAGCATCATCCAGTGGAATGAGAAGTCCTTCTATAATTATTGGGAGAGGTTCAAGAAGCTCCTATCAAGCTATCCTTACCGTGGTTACTCGGAGGGTGACTTAGTAAACTACTTCTACAGTGGTCTACTATATGAGGAGTAAAAATTGGTGAGAGGGGTTTGCAATGGATCAATATAAAAAAGAGCTTGGAGGAGGCTATGAACTCGTATGAGGAATTAGTCGAGGAATCAAGATCTTTTAGCTTAAGGTCCAATCTTAGGAGGAAAAATCTGAACAATCCCAATGCTAGCTAAGAATGGAAAGATTGAAGATCAAGTTCTAGCCTTTACCTCGATAATGAAGACCTTCATGACCAGGCCCAAAAATGTGCCACATGTTAAGACATGTGAGATATTTGCATCGGCACATGCATACTACAAATTTGTGTCCTAGATTGCAAGATGAATGTGGTGAAGAGGTGAATGACATGGGGTTCCAAGGAGGCCAATGATATCAAGGAGGATAAGGTTATAAAGATGGTCAAGACTACTGAAAAAGTCCAAATTTGGGTAGGAGAGATTCTTAGAATCTGGGGTCGAGAGAAAATCCTAGCATTCGTTATGGAAATGCTCGATGAGGGAAAAAGGCTCAACCATATTGGCCCACACAACAAAAATTCCAAAGGCTCCAAGACAAATCTCGGGATCAAGGTGAAGGTTCAAGTATGACAAAGGATGACGTGATGCAAACCTTGGGAAGATTGAGTTTAAATGCAGAAAATCCCAAGAGTTCCAAGAGAAGAGCGATTCGAGTATAAAAAATTCGGAGACTCAAGACATTTACCTTGAATTAGATGGAGTTAAGATATTCGGGAAAGCTTCCTTCTCAACTAGAGCTAAATCCTCGCCAAATGTTAGTGCTATCACTTTGAGAAGTTTTAAAGAAGGGGGAAACAACCATGGGCAAGGTGTTGTTGAGAGTGAGCCCTAGAAAGTGGTGTTTCTAGAGAATGATATAGAAGAAGCTGAGAAGTTGGCTAAGGAGAATGTGAGCAAGGGTAAGGTGATTGAGGAAGAACTAATTGTTACAAAACAGGGGTCAATTCCCAAGCCATCATCCCCTCCTCACAAGAAAACAAAAATGGTGGAAATCCTTACCTAAGTATCGAAACCACATTTTACGAAGGTTTTGAAGGACAAAAGGAGGAAAGAGGACAACAAGGACATCTACAAAGTCTTTCGTAAATGTAAGGCTGACATTCCACTTCTTAATACTATCGATTAAATTTCTAGATGTGCTAAATTTCTTAAGAAATTACGTGTGGTTAATAGAAAACAATGAGTGAAAAATAAGCTCAAGCGTGGAAAGAATGAGTTTGTCTCTGCTTTATTTCAAAAGGAACTACCACCTAAGTATAGTAATCCTAGCATGTTTACAATTCCTTGTGTGATAGGAAACACCCATTTTGAAAAGGCTATGCTTGATTTAGGTGCTTCCATAAATGTGATTCAGTACTTTTTATAAGAAAGTCTAATTTTAGGCACATCGCATAAATTCAGAGTGGTGATCCAACAAGTTAATCATTCTAGTGCATACCCTAAAGGTATTGTAGATGACGTACTGGTAAATGATGATACATTAATATTCCCCGTCGTTTTTTACGTCTTTGACATGGAGTATGATAAAAATGTCATGCCTATTTTTTTTGGGAGACCATTTTTGAAAACCTCAAGGACAATAATAGATGTGCATAATGGAATACTCACTATGGAATTTGACTGGATAAAAGTAGAATTTATCATTAATAATTTTATGAAGTATCCTAGTGAAGAACATTCTTACCATGCTATTAATATTATTAAAAATGTAGTGCAAGATGTCTTTAAACTTTATGGTGATGATTATTTACAAGTTGACTTGGAAAATGATTTAGATGATGCTTCTTTTGTATATGATTCCCACATAACAATTGGTAAAACACAAAAACTAATAAAAAAGTAGAATAAAATAATTTCCTGACAGTGGCACTGAATTTGATATGCCCGTTTCACAATCGTGCGTGTCTTATCAAAGCAAGTTTATATTTTCTTAAACACCTAAAATAATAATATAGTAGGCAAGTACGGGTTGAACCAAGGGGCAAAATTCCTTCTTTCTCAAAAAAAATAAGAATATTTCACCCATCAAGTAACCAAAGGGATTTCTTTGAAAGTTTTTCTATATTAAAACTACTTTAACACAAGAATAATAGTATAATAATTTAATCAATAATATAAAAACAGTTCATCCAACAATATCCACACATCAGCATCAAAGGTTAATCATAGATATCTCAAGTTCATTCATTAACAATTATTGTTCTCATTCCTGAAAAAAATTAATCCCTAGACTATGATAATACTTATTATTAATTTATTCCACCAACTAGACAATACTCAATTAACTATAGCAATGAGAACGAGAATATACGATATATATGCAATAATAACCATAAGTTAATATTAGCATGCAATCGGTTCTCTTTCAAAATACACATAAGTCATAACTATATACTCATGCTATCATGAGTTGCTAATTTGACATATCTATGTATTTAAAGCACACAAATTATTGCAATATGAACAATATAAAATAACCTAGGTGATCATACTAGATAAATCACATGTACAATCCAATTGATTCAAGACTAGAGAATCAATACAAATAATATAAATATAGAAGAAGAGTTTAAAATTTCACAACCACATCCGTGATTGCTTCAATAGTCAGATAAAACTAAATGTTTAGTTCTTCATAGAACAAACCAAAATAGAAATATGAAATAATGTATTCTTCGGATTGTAATGTAACTGATATTTATTTGTATGGCTATTCTAAGTTTAAATACTTGAAAATATTGATTAGAAAAGGAATCTATGAAAATAATTCTAATTAAAAGCAAATTCTACCCAAAACAGGAAATAAAATTCGTACAATGATGAGAAAACTATTAAAATCTTATTGGTATTGTCTTTAGCAATGCATCTCTAGCCATTTTTGTCTCCGCCGCAATCGTAGCTTGGTCGCGGCACGGCTACGGATTCTGACGATCCTATGTGTCTTCATTCCGAGATAGACGGTAGATCTTCCATTCTTCATCACCAAATCATTAAATTTTCAATATTCTATACATTCTTTGATTTCTTCACTTCACTTCATTGCATTAAAATTGGATTGTAAAATTACGACAAATATATGCCTAGAGTAACTTTAAAGTATACTAATAATCACTAGTTGTGCAATACAAAATATAGCATGTCCGATATCATGGGTCTACCTAAGACGGTTGGTAGGTTCACACACTTATCTAGTCCTACTTATTTTTTCAGTCAAAAGTTTACAATATTCGCTCAAAACTTTGAACAATTGAGTTGGATGAGATGGTTGATTTGTCAAAGCTGATTTTCCATCTCGATGACTAGATCCTAATCCTTGAAAATAATGGTCAAATAAGTTTTCTATTTTAAATATGAAGAGTCATTTAATTGTCAAGAAGGTTGTGGGTTTCAAATCAAAAAATCAATAATACTCATTTTGTTCCAATTTAATCTGCACACTTTGACATTTGACAGTTGACTTAAATTTTTTTTGATACTTAATACCTCTCATTAAGGATAAATAAAACTTGTGAAAAGTTGATATTTTGAAAATATATGTTATAACGAATCTAACAAGGTATTATAAAATAGTTTTTATACTTGTATCCTAATTCAATTTTATGGTCAAAGTTAAGAAATTTTGACTAAATATATAGTTAAATTGCGGTTGAATTGGGACAGAGGGAGTAATATTTATATCATTAATATATATATATATATATATATATATATATAGGGTTAGCACCTATTAATTTGATGGATGGATAGATATTCTCAAACTATAAATTTGAGTAAAGTTTTGTACTTAGGTTATTTCAAGAAAATACATCTCAAACAACCTCCCTTATATATCACTTTATTTTAAGGGTAAATTGTACTTTTGATCATCGAACAATGTTTAAATCAAAATTTTAATTATAAAATAAAATTTTGAACAATTTTGATTATTAAATTTTCCAAAATATATAAATTTGATTCCTTTGACCTTCGATTTCGTTATTGTTGATAGATTTTATTTTTTTACATGGCTTTTTTGTTCTTTTCACTTGTTAAAGGGTACAAATTGTGAGGATTTTGTGAAATTATAATACTTTTGGGCTAAATTAAAATATGTGGAACAACTTTCCACCTCCAATCACTAATTTGCGCCACCCACCTCCGACTACTGATCCCCTTCACCCCTCCACCAACCAACCTAGCGCCACCTCCAACCACCCCACCTCCTTTATCATCTGTTGGCCGTGAGGCGAGTTTTCCACAACTACCTGCAACTTGGTTGCCACCTCCGCTACCACCTGGATCCATAACACAACCACCGATACCTTTACGGTCACAACCACCACCATCAATCTCACTTGAGAATTAATTCTCCCCGCCACCACTAATGAGCTATTCGCGATCTCTTACACTTCTTATTTTTGATCTCGATGAACTTTGTCTGGAATTTCTACCAGTTAATTTTATCGCATGCTTATATTAATCACAGCAATGGTAACAACCACGAAATTGAGTTCACTATCCTCAAAGGGCTCATATGGGTCAGACCAATCACCATCTTTACCACCCTTCAATTGGCCATACGATTAGGGTTCTTGCGGCGCTTAACATCGTCAGAGCCTAACATCGACAGAGCCATTCTCATTAATGGGTGCTGTAGATTTAATAGCTCTGGTCCCCGAAAGACGTCAGTGATTGAGCTATATCACTTTTCAATTTGATGATCAAAATAAATTTTACTTGACGATCAAAACTGAAACTTTATCATAGTTTAATGATAAAAAAATACTCCCTTTGTCATGCACTACCACAAATTAGAGTTATCGTAACACTTTTCTAACAACACTTATTTAAAATGTTACAATAGCTTATGAAGTGTTACTTAAACCTTTGAAAAATGTTACCTAAATCTTGAAAAATGTTGCGTTAGATCTAATGCAACATCACCTAAGGTAATACTTGTAAAAATGTTACAATAGATCCAACATAATTATTATTTTTAACACCTAAAGCAACACTTTCAAAGTGTTACATTAAGCTTAGTTTGTAGTAGTGATACTAAATTGCACATAATTTATTTCATGGTCACCAAGATACAAATTTGATTTTTAATATGTTTAATTATGTATAACAACAATGCATGCAATGTGATACGTAGAAACTATTTATTATAATGAATCTAGCAATATACTACAATAATATATTTTATATAAAGATTGATAACTTTTTCTTTTTTAAAAAAAGTAAATGTGTTGTATAGTTTAGAACGAAAAAAATTCACTTTTCTCCCTCTGTCCCAAATCAAAATGCACAACAATCACTATTACGTTGTATAAAAAATATGTTTAATCGTTAATATATTTAATTATGTATAATAACGGTAAGTAAAAAGTTGAAATTTACAAATTACTTGTTACGACGAATTCAACTATATCAAATACAATAATATTTCTACTCATATATCTGTTCAAATTTATATGTGATCATGCTTTGATAGAGAATAATATCCAAAATTTAAATGTGCTATTTGAGATAAGACGGAAGAATTATTATTTAAAAAAATTAATAACGAAAACTACTTTTCAAACCTTGACTTCGGTCTGTCGGGTGTCTGGTTGTCTTTTATACAAGATTAGTGGAGTACCATCATACATTGCGCGATATTATTAATTAAAATATTTAAGATTAAGTTTTATGTACATTTTTTTTGTCTTACATTTAGATTCAAAACAGAGAATTTTATTTAAAATTTTAAAGTTTATTAATCTAAGAAAAACTATATGAGTTATGAAGTGAAATATAAATTTAGTTAGAAACCGTTAAATATTGTATACAATAAAAATTGATTATTTTTATAACATTTCATTCAAATTTTTAAAAAAGTAATTATTTATATGCTGAGATTCATTTTATAATGTTATCATAATTATATTATTTCATTGCAATAAATGAAAGTAAATATCAAATGACCTCATCCTCTCACTAATTATAAAATGTCCCGATTTAACAATTAATCGGTCTAAAATAAGACTTTGTCATATGTAAATAAATAAATAATATGTATATCAAACGTACTCTATCATTGCATGAAAAAAATTCAAACATTTGTTATTTCAAATTATGTGAATCTTTGAATTTTCTTCAGTAATATATATATACATACATACATACATACATATATATATATATACACATATAGGTGCAGGTGATAACACCCTCTTTATGTAAGAACACCTCTTTATGTGAGAACAAATTTGAACCTTTAAATCATTTAAATCTAATGGTTGATGTGTCAAATAAGAAGGTGTGGAGATTAAAATTCCGGGTCACATTTCCGGGTTATAAGCTATAAAAATAATAGAATGAATATGGTGAAAAATGTTAAGATTTCTGATTTGTCATGTAGTGTCTTTATACAAGAATTCTACAACAATCAAGCCTAATTCCTAAATTAACGTACAACAATCAAGCCCAACAATCAAGCCTACTAATTCCTAAATTATTACAACCATCAAGGCCAACAATCAAGCCCAACAATCAAGTATACCAATTCCTAAATTATTACAACCATCAAGGCCAACAATCAAGCCTAAGATTGGTTTAGACTTGATGACCAAGGCATAGGTTAATAAAGTTGCATGAATCGGGTTATAAACTTTATAACTACTACACGTTGCACAATAAATTTTTAATATTGCAACTAAATCTTTTTACATTCTATTATTCTAATTAAATCTCGCATGTTCATAAACTTATGGAAAAATAATTTTTTCCAATGCTTTGTAATACCCGAGTGATCCAATTTTCATGCAAACTGAAAATTGTAGTTAACAGGCCCGTTTTTCTTCTATTAATTCCTTTCAAATGGAGTTCACAAGTGCCCAAAAGTTAAATAATGCAGTGAATGCAAATGAATCTCCAAGAACCTAGAAAGCCATGCATTAAAGCAGCGGGATTTGGGTGTGAGGGAGTACAATCTCTTGTTTATACGTTAACCGTGCGGGTTTTGTGACTATGAACCCTCGGGTAAAGACAATTTTCACCTCCGGGTTACAACCCAACCTAATCACTTGATCCGCCGCATACTACAGGTCAACGTCAACCCAATCAAATTCGGAAATGACCAGTCAACGAATGGGTTGAGATAGATCGTATCATTTTTTTTTATCAATATTAGTCTATACATATTTTATTCGAGTATTTTATGAAATACGAGTTATTTAAGTACAGTTGAATTCAAGCAGATGTGAAATTGGACGTTAAAACGAGTTCGGTGGTGCGAAGTGAACACTTACATAAACTGTCTACGAGTTTACAATTTTAGGATAAGTATTTGAAAAAATGTGTTGGTTAGAATTATGATGACTAACATGTTTCATCCTAGAATGTGGAAATGTTATATCGTGTCATAGTTTGATATAATTTTATAACTACATGGATTGTCGTAAAATGATGAATTGTCGTGTCGTTCATGACATTTGTTTCCTACATATAATGCACACATACATAGAAACTAAAAGTGCAATTACTCAAAAGCATAATCTTTATTCAAGTTTAGAACAAGAGAGTTTCTTGATTGTTTTATACTCGAATGGAGTCCGTGTAACACAAGGCTATAAAATGGCTGAATTACCCTTCTAAGGAAAAGCATATTTATCATGACTTTTATCGATATACAAGAAAGTTTTATCACAATTTTCTAAGCGTGATTTTACTATTCCACTGGAGAACAACTTTACAAATTTACTCCAACATGCGGGTTGTGTGATTATCATCCTACGAGTTAAGATAATTTTTACCTGCGAGTTACAACTCAACCAACCCGTATTTGACCAAATTTGTAAATGACCCGTCAACAAGCTGGTTAAGATAGATCATATTTTTTTTATCAATAATATTCAATTCATATTTGATCCGCCTGTCAATCTACTAGTTTACGTATTCACTTGAGCAACCTAATACTAGTATTTGAGTGTTTCATCGAAAGTTGAGATTTGACAACAAAAGTTTTATCATTCATAATATGTTTTGGAATATATCCCTTCCAACAGCTGCAGAACTAAACCGGGCGACCCGCTGCGGCCGGCCTGGTAAACCCTGGTAAACCAAGGGAGTAATACTCTCCCTGTCTTTATCCACGCCGATTCACTAAAATTCAAAAGGATTCCGTTTAGAAAGGGAATCTGTCCGCCTCGAAGATGTTAGTGCAGTTCAGCCCCTCTCAAATTTTGTCATGATTCTGCACTGCTTCCAAAAGTCAAGTTTGATGAGCACAAATGAGCTGCCTATACTTGCAATGCTAACAGAGACGGCCCACCCCTATTATTATCTAATTATAGAAATGTATCAAGATGGGCATTTTGAATCCAGCATGAAATTCCACGAAACCTTGACATAATTCAACACCTAAGAAGGGTCCCAAATAATAAACCGTGTTTGATAAGGGAAGAGCTGTCTCTATACTTATTATTGAAGAGGCGCTCAAATTGATTGCTAAGTTTTTGTTGGCTTACCACCTCTCTTGCTATTTATAAACAATCATTATGGATATTCTTAGGCCTTGTCTTTTCAAGTAAACTGGCATGAACTAAGTTACAATTATCTGAATTATGTACAATTTAACTTTAACGACAACTGAACTACAGTCGAATTATAAAAATAAAAATAAACCTAATATGTCACTCAAAAGTATTACTCCGTTCGTTTAGCATTAATTTTAATTTGTTTTTCTAAGATTGTCACACTTCCTAATATAACAAAATGAATCCCCCTAATTTCTCATCCACTTATTATTAATTTGTTTACTCTTTCTACACATTTCAACTTGCATAAAAAATCAATCCAAAGAGTAAGAAGTCGGAGAACGGAGTACTAACAATGAAAATTAATGAATTACAGCTCCCAATTGAGGAACCTAAAATTGGAGGGGAGGACATATTGAAGAGCGACAATTAAAGCAAAATGTTCAAAAAACCATTACTTGTACGCAGTGGTGAAAAAGGCCTCCAACCATTAGATATGGAGAACAGGAGTGTGTGAAACGAAAGAGGCCAAAAATAACATCTTTAAACCCTAGAAGCTAGAGCCATCCTCCCCTTCTACCTGGACCTGAGACAGCATCTCTACCAATGACGATACAAACCCTAATTTCTCAGCCAATAGAAAGACCCGAAAAATTAATGGCCAGCTAAAAGGACCACAATGATGGCTACGAAATCATCTCATAAGTATGTTTTTTTCTCTCACTAACCTAAACATATTACTGGCTATTAGAATATTCAAATTCCAAAAATACAGTACCTCAGAAGGAACTGAAGCATCCTCCTCTCTTTTCTTGTTGCGCCCTGCAAGGC
>JAULKM010089687.1:0-11285 GCA_032355605.1 Rubia tinctorum
ATGGAAAAACAAGTCATTTCTCTTTCACACTAAACTTTACAGTAAGAACCTCCATAACATCTAATCCAATCCCCACCACCACTGCTATACTTCAGCTCCAATCAGTAAACTACATGCCCTAAGAAACTAGCATACTTCCATCACTAAAAAACTGAAGCATCATCAGTCAGTCTAAATAGAAAGGGAACAAGAAGCCTCAAGAACCTGGTAATTTAAATAACATCAACAGACAGTCAAAATCTCCCTTAACCATTGACAAATCACTATCCCCAATCAATAACATGAATCCATGCATGACATCAAGCTCAACATAGAAAATGAACAAGAAGCAAAAGGGATTACACAGACATATCTTCGAACCAACAGTACATTAATAATCGAAAAGGAAAGATTCCGAAATTTAAAGAAAATAGATAATCTTTAAGATCAATCCAACCTCCTTATAGAAATTAGAGCTCTAGATGAAGTTTCAGTATCTTCCAAAAAAGAAGAAGCCAGAGGTGAGACGCTCGACCTCCTCTTCTTGGAGGATGGTTTCGCATTTGTCACAAGAAATTGGTACCTCTTTACATTTTCATTCCCAATCCAACAACTTCCACCACGACCATCAAAGTTACACCTGATGATTGCAAAGAACGGAAGGGCTATTTGGGATTGCCTAGTACAGCAGTATCACAAATGCTTCTCTAATGCATGTCATGATTCTAAATTAGAATACTTAGGGACTAAAGGAGTGGAAGAGGTTAAATTAGAATTTTCTATAAATGAAATGTGTCTATTAAATAAAAACATCGCTAAAATACACCAATCTTTCCAAAATGTAGGGACTATATATGAAGAATTTTTTGAAGGTTAGCATGCATTAAAGTTGTTCAACAACATATTAAACATATGTAGTATGTTGTTAAGATAAAATATTTCCATGATCTTCATTTTCTCGATTTATGGTGTAATAAATTTCCCTACCCTTGTAGTTCTCACAAGCTTCAAGGATGATTCCAGTTGATGCTCAAGATGTTCAAGATCACTTATGTTTAAAGGTCCCAAGTCATCCCCAAGCAAGTGTCTGCAACAACAATTGATCAGCATCCTAAGTTTTCACTTGCTTTGAATCAAACTACCGAACAATCGACCCATATTTAAAGAAACAAGAACATAATTTAAACTACCTTTACCAATTAATCAGGGAATGTTATTACCTCTGATATCGTTGTAGTGATTCATATTTGCCCTTAAGCTTCACATATTCCTTGTAGCTGCTTTGCTATTTGGTAACAAAAACATAAGCATGTTAGAGAACATTCTGTGGAAAAATGAAAGGCAAAAGTTGAATTTAACTTTTGTTTTTAGAGAGCAATCACTCAAATCATTAATTTTTAACGGATACTGTCTCCACAACTTCATATTAGAATCTCTTAAACAAAGTATTGCTTATCGTGATAATTGACACACTCGTGAAAGATATCTACTCCTTTTTCACATAAAGCACCTCCTTTTCAGAAGCTTGCTTCAGCTCCTTGATCCGAGCTTGGAGAACATCATACTAAGATAACAATTGCTGCTTAATAGCGATAGTATCCACTAGTCTTTGAGGAAGCTGGCAGAAAAGAAGACATAACAAACACAAAACCGAAACAAGCCATCAGTTTTCTTGACATTTTTTCCTCTAAATCAGAAAATATAGTACAAAAACATTGAACACAAAGACACGCAATAAATCACAAACTTGCCTTTCTTAAGTCCGGGAAAACCAGATCGTTGGAAGCGGCTCCAAAAGCAAGAGATGAAACTACCGCAACCAAAGTTAATCGAGGAAGGCTAGGATATATCATCCTGGTAGCAGTATCTCCAGAGGGCAAATTCGCATCTGATTTTGAAGAAGGGAAAGCTTGGAAAATGTTGTGAGATTTGAAATATGTGTATATGAAATTCTTCTCTCCCATCCCATCACGGGAAACACGGAGAGATTGAGGGAAGAAATCACGGAAGTGATGGAAGAGAAGAAAACATTCATTCACGACTGAAGAATTCCAAATTCACAAAACAGTCCCCTTAGAATAAAAGGTAATTGATGAACTTAATTATATTTGCAACCATACCCTTCGTCAACCAACTTTCACATGTCCCCTTTTATAGGTTTCATATAGATAAATTAGTGGTACTTCTTCCGTTCATCATTTCTGGACAATTTTCAGGTGTTCCAATCAAATTTGTACATTTTTCATATTTAGAATTTTCTGTATATCACAAGACAAATATCTTGAATTAACAACAAAATTACTCAAAAAAGCTAAATCTAACCTCATCCACCCTCACCACCTTTCATTTTCTCTCAAAAAACTCTCCGCCTCCAACTCACCAGATCTGCACCTTCCACTCTTCAACCCTCTCCATTCGATTCCTCTGCCTCTGGAGGGCGGCACTCCTCTGTGCACGGATTCTCCACTGCGGAGCTCCTCTGCGTACGACTCCTCCACGACGGCGCTCCTCCGCTGCGACGCTCCTCCGCGTACAATTCCTCTGCGTATAACTCCTCCACTGCTCTCTTCGTTGCGTCGACCGTGACGACCGGCTCAACCGCGCCTCACCACATTTTTGTCGATCGTTTTCCATCTTCGGCAACCCGGATTGTTGCAAATATGGAGTCGGTTTCTTACGAGAATAATACAACTACCCCTGCCCCCATAGTTAACGAGAATGAAGGGGGGATGGAACAAGTTTCTTGCGCTGGAGAGGGCAACTGGAGAGGCGGAAAACAGAGGGCTGGTGGAAGATTTGCTGTAGAGGCGGAGACGGCAGAAGGAGAGGCAAAGAATAAAGGGTTGGGACAGAGGTGGGGGCATTTTGGTCATTTTACTCCATCCAATTTAAGACCAACCATTTCTCCGCAGAAATGGTGGGACGGAGGAAGTAGTTTTCTCTCTCTCTACTTTTCTTCCATTTTATGCCATAAAACTATGTTACAATTATTTTGGTAGTCATTTATAAATTGAGTAAAACTTTGAAGAAAAAGGTGCTCATAAAACCCCAGTTCTTTCATATTTGTAAATACAACCTTCAATTTTTTTAGTGCAGATATAACCCTTGTATATTTTGGCTAACATTATTTTTTTCCAGTTTGACGTAGAAAGATCAAAACACCCCTCTAATTAGAAAGTAAAAAATATATATTGAGTAACCCCAGTTCCTTTGTAAGTGCTGATATGACGCTCAGTTTTTCGAAAGTGCAGATATATCCAAGATCTATAACCCTGTCACCGCCTACCAATGTTGACGAAAATTAACTTAATTTTTAAAGATGAATTTAACCCTTAATAAGTTTTGGAATTTTTTATATGCTTTTGCTCCTGTTAATATTCAAATTATAAATGCAATTCTTTTCCATTCTTTCATTTTCCTGCTCCTTCACCATCATAATTGGTCTACGATCAGAGTCGTTATCAGCGATTTCATAGCCACGTCCTTCTCATCGCCACTCTCTTGGTCGTAAATTCCCATGACTTCCTCACTACTCTAGAGAACGTTGTCGATGTTAGAAACCTTAACCTTATCTTCCCGCTCCTTCACCATCACTTATAATTAGTCCACGATGGGAGTCACTATCAACAGTTTCAAAGCTGCGTTGTTCCCCACCACCATTTCCTTGCCATAGTTTTTGCTCCCGAAATCCCATCTCTGGCACCTTTGGTGATGCCACTAATCTCTCTTGAATTCTTGAATTTCACTCCATGAAATCGGGGAGAATTTGTCAATAGAGAGGGGTTAGGGTTGCAGAGAAACATCAATGGCGGCCACTGTGGATGACAAAGAAGGAGACATGACAAAGCATATGAAAGTGTTTTAGGGAGAATGGAGAAGAATTTAGGAGGCGTTACATGAATTCTAAATTGCTCCAATACAATCTCTTTAAAACTTGAGTTACACTCTCCCCATAACACAATTGCAACACATAAGTATTTTCTATATTTTTAATTTGAGGATATTTTGGTTTTTTTTTTCACTAAAAACGATAAAAATTGGGATTGATCGAGACTTCATAGCAAATAAGAGCTATACCATTAAAAAAACAAGGGGTCTTAACCATAATCAGCCCGAGTTTAGGGTTTGTGAATCTTGGATTTCTTGCCAATGGAAGATGAACTTTATAAAATCATATCATAACTTCTTCTTTCCTTATTTAGTCTTTTGCCAATCAAATTTTGCTCCTTTCTGTTAAACTTTTACTTCCCTCTCCTTCTATGGGCTAATGTTCAAGTAAGGACCAAACACTATATGTGATGGGAAAAAAAAAGAAGCATATCAAGAATGATGGGCACCTTTACTGAACTCAGGCATATTGTATGGTCTTTTTCATTGTTTGTGAATCTTAAATTTCTTGTCAATGGAGTTTCACCTTTATCAATTCATATCACAACTTCTCTCTTTTCTTATTCATTGCTTTTGCCAATATTCTTTAGAATTACTATTACCCCTTTCTGTTTTGCTTTTATGCCCCCCTTCTTTTATGCTCTAATTTTCATCCATAGACTGTAATCATGCGTTTGACGGAACTCTATGGCGAGATATGATTCATATAACCGATCCAGAAATACCCGAACATCATGTATTTTGATCGAACATGATGATGATATATAAATCCATAAATCTGTCACTCTCCTAATTTTCTTGTGCGGAGAGAAGTGAAAATGAAAAGAAGTCTTGAGAGTTAAAGATTCTCATTGAGTACTTCCAAGTATTAATAAAGCTCCTTTTGCAAGAATTGAAGTAGAAGTTCTCCTGAATTCGTTGATATGCATATTTATTGACACAGGAAATTATTATTATTTTACTGTTTCTTGCTTTTTTACCCTACACTATAGGTGTGAAAAAAAAGATAGTAAAAAATATGGTAGCGTTACATATTTTATCATATTGCTGAGGTGCTTCATCAGTCTCTCATTCAAATTTGCCATGAATTCACAGTACTTAGCATCTTCTGAGGAAGATTTTTTAATAAAAAGAATCCTCATGACTCATGATCCCGATGGCTGTCAGCTCGATTCTCAGTCGTTCCTTCATGCTTTGAAGAACATCATTTATCGCGCGAAACTCGTGTCAGTAGGATCAGTATGTCTACCTGCCTCTTGCATTTCTAAATTAGCATCATATCTGATCTTAACTCTATTCAGTTTTAAACACTACATTTGTTCAGGACTCGAATTCTGGATCGTCAGATGCTAACATATGTGATGTTGAAGCTATTGGATTACATGATTCGCTGGGACACACCATTTGTATGATCTCACAAGAGGTCAGTTCAACACTCTTTCTTTGTGAATTCCGCGTCGTGTAATGTGTGTTTAATCTAGGATAGACAATGGCAGGGGCGCGGGGGATGCCTCGATGAGGGTGACTTGCACACGAAGACAATGCTTTTGTTTGAAATGCTGCATAGTTTCACGTGGGACGCGAAAGTGATTCTGGTTCTTGCAGCGCTGTTGACATTTTATGGCAGATTTCAGTTGTCAGTGCAGCTCAAATCGCATCACGCTTTGGCAAACTTACTTGCCTTGTTGCGACAATTGCCTCGTGGCTCGAATGACTTCGGGTCTCAGTTCAAGGCCTTGATGTTGTTGGTAGAGAAAATGATGGATTTGACACAAGTTATCGTCGAGTATGAAAGCATGCCATTGCAGCAAGAGCTTCTCGAGTTTGAGGCCTTATCTGTCGTGAAGTCGAGGATCTACATTGCCAGTTATTGGATCTTTCGAAGCGCGTTGACGTGCTTTTCTGTGATTCAAGGCCTTAAACCGGCGAAACTTGGCCAAGTGCATGTTCATTCCCTTCCCTTTGATTTTTCATTGTCCTTTTTTCGCGCGATCTGGAAACATACAATCTCAAATTTCTGTATTGACTTGTTTCTTCAGGAAATCGAGTTCCGCGGGAGTTGCAGCATGGACCCTTTTCAGTTTAGTTCATAGGTTAAGTGGCTTATGTTCCGGCCTGAGAAAGAATCTGGGAAAATGCCATCAGCAGATAGGTATTATATTCTTTTTTTTTTTAAAGGTTTTATGCATTTTTCTTACATGAAGCTATGAACATTCATTCATAAAAAAATTCAGGCACAGAACTGTACAAAAAGCTAATCATCCTTTTCAAGAAGACTCATTCTGACAACCAAGGAACACTTCAGAAGCTAATCCCTTTCGTCGATAGTTTCCCTTTGATGGATTGTTTATCACAAGTAAAGGTACTCTTTTCGGGTATTATAGCTCGTGAAAAAATGCCTTTTACTAATTATCGCGGTTTTTTGTTCGATAGATTGGCATATCTGAGCTCAGGAACAAGGTGGTTATACTTCTATTGTCACCTGTGGAACTCCTACCCATTGAGAAAATATTCTTGCTGGTGCAGCAGACATATGATCACCCACGTCGCGAAAATTTTGGAGGGAGTTTTGTGATTATATGGATTCCAATTTCAAATTCATCTTCACGCATTTGGAGTCGGGATGAAGAAATCAGCTTTCACTTCCTGTCAACTTCGCTGCCATTCTTGTCATTACGGAAGCCTTGGCTTCTGAATTCCGCGGTTTTCAGCTTCATGGAGCAAGAGTGGAACTATAAAGGGGAGACCATGATGGTTGTGCTGGATAGTAATGGCGCGGTTGCGAATCCAAATGCAATGGATATGATGTGGATATGGGGAGCTGATGCATTTCCCTTTTCGGTTTTGAAGGAGAAAGAGCTCTTGGAAGTGGAGAAATGGACCTTGCAACTTATAACACGCGCTATCGATCCCTTACTAACTAATTATGTAAGCAAATGAAACATCAAAAACTTGATCTTGATGTTCCATAAATGTTATTCACAAAAATCAGAACTATTTTCTGATTGAAGCGCGGATTTTACATTCTATCAGGAATATACTGCATACGTTTTGATTCAACTGTTTTCTGAATTCAGGTTGAGGAAGAGAAAGATATATGCATTTATGCAAGTGACAACATAGATTGGATCAGGAAGTTCACTGCCAAGGTTAAGGAAATCAAGAAAACCGGACTCAACTTAGAGATGGTTTATGTTGGCTGGATGAATCGAAGCGAATCATTACAAGACATCCTAGATGTCATCAAACAAGAGAAGTTGAGTCCATGTCTGAATTGGACAAAGCAATGTTTCTTCTGGGATCGGTTGGAAAGCATGAAAAACTCGATCACTCGCCAAGGAAGCCCCTCGGGTTCTGATCAGATCCTGAAAGCGATATTAGGGCTGATGGATGGTGAAAACAATGAAAATGGATGGGTGCTGATAGGGAAAGGCTCTTTTCCAGGGCTGGTAAAGCTTCATGGAACCGAAGCGATTGGATGCTTCAATCGCTTCGCGAGCTGGTCTGAAAATGTGGAAGAAATGGGATTAGTTGGAGCTATCCAAACCTCCATTGATGAAGCTCCTCCATCTGATGGTCCTTGCAATCGCTGCGACGTGCTTCCTTACAAGGAGGGTTCTGTCCAAAGGACGGTTTTTTGTCCGGCGTGTAAACGTCGTATGGAGAAGTTCATGCTCTACAAGTGTGAGGCAACTGACTGATTTTCTAGTATAAGCTTGAATAATGTTGGCTGATACAATGCTGTTTCCAACTTGTGTGTCGTCTTTTGTATGAACATATTTAACCCTATGTAGTTCACATGTTGTGTAAGATTTTGTTTGCTCAGGACAAAAGGTATCAAAATCCTATTATGATCAATAAACACTAACTGAGCACATGGATTCAGTTTTTTCATTTAATCTTCCTCCAACCACACACATACAAGGCAGGATGAGACTTTCTACAGTACAATACGTGTAGTTAAACATAAGAGGGAAAACCACATTAGAGGGATTGGCCTGCTGCTGTCGTATCTAACACACATCCTCACGTGCAGCTGTCACAAACATCAAACATAAAACAAATATGGGTTACAAGTCGAACAGTGAGAATATACGTTCACTAGTAGTCTAACCCACACACCTGAGTTACGGACCAAACAATGAGTATATACGTTGCTAGTAGTCGAACCTAGATATCCTAACGTCACGTGCAGCTGTCGCAAACATAGACAGATAGGGGTTACAAACGTTTGCGACAGGTAGGGGCGTTCACTAGTAGTCAAACCTACACCCCTCATGGGTAAACCTAGGGGTTACAAGTTAAACGGTGGGAATATACATTCACTGCAAATATACACAAATAGGGATAAGGGTTACGGGATAAACAGTAAGAATATAAGTTTACTATTAGTCTAACCTTGGATTCTAATGCGATATTAAAGTTATGAGATTTTATTATAGATCAATTTTTTTTTGGGAATTTTATTATAGATCAATTAGTAATAAATAGAGTGACTAATAACCTTATCTATCAAGTTATAACTCAGTAATCACTAGGGTAAAATTCCAACAAACAAATTGATAACAGAAAAGAGTAGTGAGATTCAAGGCATGGATGGCTTGAAAAGGAGGTGGACTTGATTCACTTAGCAACAAAAATGTAAAAATATTTAATCCACTCGGCAAAAAAACAAAACAATATCCAAGTATTACCAGTGATGTACAAGCTAAGAAGCAGGCAGACATAAACAAATCATTTGAGCATTTCTCTTTTAGGCTTTGCAGATTTTCAGACAGTTGAATTTTCAGCTTTTATCTTCATTTGGGTCCCAAAAATCTTATTAGAGCAGTTATAATGTTCCCTTAGTACAAACAAATCTGCATTTTATGATCACATACATATACTAAGGACTCTTTTAGATTATGGGACGATAACACAGTTTACAATGACAATTTGACTGGGACGTGAGCACAATTTACAACGACAATCTGACTGACACGACACGATTTAAACACGAAAATGAAAATCCCCACCCCTTAACCGGATAATGTTTCATCTACAACAGTAAAGTGAAGTAGGCTTTGCAATGTCAGAATTGTGAAAGAAACTTAAAAAAACATTAAACCATATCAGGCAACTGCTACAGATGCTTATCCTCCTTTTCCTACACTCTCTCTTTGGTTTCTTTTCCAGTATTAAACTCAAAGTATATATCAACCAAAGCAAAGTAAAAAAGAAGAAGAAGCAACATTGAAGATTCCAAAGAGAAGCACAAAATCTTTTTCACTGTCTGCAATAAACACGTTTGATTGTTAATATCTCTAAATGCTTATAATAATGGCGCATAAAATGTTGATGTTTAGAAACTACACGTTACGATGAATCTAATAACATCACACACGATATCATAAATACTTACAGATCTAGGAAACAGAATTCCTAACCTGTAACAAACTTCACTGCTGAATAAACAAGGGAAGCAAGGCATATGATTCATTCCACCTTTATTCTTAAAAACCAGCTATATAAAACACAAGGGCTGCAATAACACCAAATCAAACCGTTCTAGCTGATTAACAAACCATCTTTCTTTCCCTTTCTGCCATTTCTTCGCAAATGTCCGAAATCGTTCCATCCACCCGGGGCCAACAACGGCAGCAGGCCATTCAGCCGATGCAACCCGGGGCAACCAACCGGGGCAACATATTAGGCCAACCAATGCCCGAATCGGTTCCCACAATCGCCCGGAACCAGCAGCCGTTGAGCCAGCAAACATTGAACCAACAACCACTGAGCCAGCAGCCATTAAGCCAGCAGCCACTGAACCAACAGCCATTAGGCCATCAGCCACTGAGCCATCAGCCATTGACTACAATGGCGGCTCACCTCGGTGAAGTACCGGCTCACAGGAGCCATCCTACCACCACATTGCCCGGATTGCACAAAACACAACCCTTAACCACCCTAGCACCGTCCAGCAGGAGCAACCAGCTGATGAGGGGCGATCGCCACCTCTTCTCAACCTCCGATGACAATGCAATGATGAGGCAGATCATGGCCACACACGCTCCGGATGGACGCGATTTTGATGTCAAGCCCCTCTTCGTCATTGTGGAAGACATCATGCACCGCTCCACACCAACATTCCATGGACCGCGAGTAAGCAGTTTATTTAATTTTCGCATGATATGTTCAACCATTAACTCCACACAATGCATCCAAATTGTAGAAGGAGCAAATCGAAGGGCAAACACATATGGATGCACTGACACACATTGATGCACTGGATGAGAGGGCTCTTCAAGGCGATTTCAGTGACCTACTTGAACTCCTTGCCTATCCCATCAACAAAACAAGCTGTGAGGTACGCGACACCAATTTCTGTCTGAGTTCTGTTACCATGAAGTCGTGGGAAACAAATTCTGATCGGTTTGTGTCATGTTGTTCAGATCATTTGCAAGTGCAATGCTGGAGGCGACGCTCACTTGATCACCATGGCACTGTTCCAGACTCTGTCCAGCTACTCGTGGGAGGCGAAGGTGACCATTGCCTTCGCAGCATTCGCTGTGAACTACGGGGAGTTCTGGCTGGTGGCTCAGCTCTACACCACCAACCCCCTGGCAAAATCCGTGGCGCTTCTCAAGGAGCTCTCGGAGATCATGGAGCACACTGAGATCCTGAAGCAGAAGTTCGAGGCCATTAACAACCTAGTCAAGGCAATGCTTGATGTGACTCGGTGCATCATCAAGTTCAAGGACCTCCCCACCATGTACATCCCCTCTGACGCCCCTGAAATGGTGGCTGCTGCTGCTCATATCCCCACCGCGGTTTACTGGACCATTCGCAGCATTGTGGCGTGCTCCACCATACTGCTGAACCTCATTTCCCTCGGACACGAGTAATAACTCAGTTCCATCTTTTCTTCCCGATGTTATTTTCACTGAAAACCGCTCTAACATCGCCAATGACGACACTTTTCAATAGGTATGTAGCTTCTGCAGCGGAATCCTGGGAACTCAACAGCCTGGCTCATAAGCTGGATAACATTAGAGCCCACCTGGAAGGCCAAATGGCTCAGATATACCAGAAAATCGGTAACTTCTTGTTCGAACATTCATAGTAAAATGTATTCGTGTTATATATATGGAGTATAAATGTAATCTTGTCTAACTATTCCATGTTAACAACCAAAATTCAACTGTTTCTTCTTCGTATTTCAAAAGAGTTACTGCACAATCTTCTTGTTTACAATGAGTCAGTAAATTTCTCTTAGGAAAATGTATGCAATAACTGATTTTCTTTTACTAACATGATTTCATGCATGTAACAGAGGAAAGGAGGCAGAATGATGCATATCTGGCACTCATTCGTCTCTTCGAGACGCCACACATCGACAACATGAAGATCCTCAGGGCTCTGATCTATGCAAAGGAGGA
>JAULKM010089698.1:0-11284 GCA_032355605.1 Rubia tinctorum
GAAGGTGGTAGCTTCCGCCGGAGAGAATAGAACGGCGGGAGCGGCTAAGAGAAGTATGATTGTGGAGATCAAGGCCATGTTTGGTTACTTGGTTGAGAACTGCATCAACTGAATCGTGAATTTATAATGCAATTTGCAGAGATGGATAATATGGTAAAGGATATGGAAGATCGCTTTTAATAATTGGATTGCTAATATTCCGCATAAAAGATTTCAATTTCTATAATTATTTTGTGTGATCATTGTAATGTAATCCATGAGTTGATTGCACTCGAACTTGGAAGGAATCTGATGGGATATTCATAATTCATGCATGCCCGCAACTAATAACATTTTAAAATTCTTGGGATACCGACCGGATACAAATGAACGAATGTTGGTACGGAATATATACACTTGCCATTTAGTAAGAAAAATAATTAACATCTCCCTAATTTATCTTCCCCGTTCCAAGTACATTTTTTTCAAATACATTTTTTTACAAAATTTAATATAAAAAAAATCAATATAGAATGGTTAAACACCAAATAAAACAATAAGTATACAAATCAAATAATTAAGAATCGCTCAACATAAAAATAATATACCAAAATATACATCAAAATTGAAATAATTAAGTACCCAATAGAAATATTTTTAAAAATAAAATAAATTAAAATAATAAAACATCAAATGAAAATGTTAAAAATACACATCAACATAAAATAGTTGGGTAACAATAGCCCCATGCAGCCCACGCATATCTAAACGAAGTGCTCTTATCGGCGAAGAGCAAACAATGATCAATGACATCGCTCCGCACACTAGACGTTATCTACACAGAGCACTATCAACTATGGCTACCCAAGTGGCTACCACTCAACTCACAATTAAAAGAACGTGGCCCACGACACACGCACTCAGAAGATTCATACAACCGCCACATCGGCCATAATCAGCATGTCTTGTGAAAAACTGGTGACACCCCAACAATGTAGGGTGATAAAGCCTACCAATGGATGAAGGATTAAGGAATAAAGGTAAATGACATCAAGCAACAAGAAAGATTAAACACAAATACTCAATACTGACTTAAACATTAGAGCTTATACCTTGGATCCAATCCAAGAGATTCTTTCCGGATGAAAGAGCTCTTGTTCGTTACCAACTGGGATTGTCACCGTCATTTGGAGGGAAATCACTACAACATAGTTGAATATCAAGTAAAATACTAAAAATACACATCAAAATTGAAAAAAAATTAAACAACCAATAAAATATTTAAAATTATGCATCAAATTAAACTAATTAAATAACAAATGAAATATTGAAAAATACACATGAAGATAAAAATAGTTAAACATCCAATAAAATAAAATAAAACACATCAAATTTAAATAGTTAAACACCATACAAAATACTAAAAAACACAAAAAATTAAATAAAAATACTAAAGTACACATTAACACACCAATCAGAATGAAAGTATATTAAAGCATTAAAACTAGTGTCAAAATATATAAATCATTAAAATTTAAATATTTACTTTGAAAGATCAAATTTTAACTTCAAAACTATGATTTAAGTGGGACAAAAAGATTTTTGATCTTTTTAAAAAAATATATCATAATCTTTGGTTGAAGCATCAAGTACTGGAAATGAAACATCGAATCTAATAGTAAATATTTGCGCAGAAATAGGGAGAAATTTTATCCAAATAAATAAATATCAAACAAAAATTATGAAATAAACACCAAATATATAGTTAAACATCAAATAAATAAAAATAATATCAAATTAATATAGTTAAACATCAAACAAAAGCACACATGAATTTTAAAGCTTCAAAGTCTACACTAAAATGTGACACTTTTATCAATATGATAAAACATTGGTATATTAATACAATATTCATAATATGTACTGAAAAATCAAGGCAAACATTATAAAAATTATATATTATTAAAAAACATCAACCTTAAATTTTAAACGACATGTTGATAAATTAACACATCAATCAAAATGAAAGTACAAAATTAAGATTGAAAATTAAAATAGTAAAATATCACTAATTAGTGTTAATTTTTAACATGTAAACACAAGATTTTACATTAAAAATTCAAATATAAATTTAAAACACATAATTTTAATGGAAAAAATATTCTCAATAAACACCACAAGTTTTGTTGAACACGAAAAGAAATATTAAGTGCCGGAAATCAAAACATCGAGCAATGAAAATGAAACGTCAAGTTTGGTAGTAAAAACATACGTACTGCACGGAAATGGAAGGAAAAATCAACTCAAGAGTTTTTTCGACCCGAATTCTTGATCTGCGAGATTTCATTGACCTGAAATCATTAATTTGTCAACAATTTAAGCCAATCACCCAAAAGTAGTGTTTGCACTCAGATCTCTCCTTATTCCCTAAACTTTCTATAAATTCTATACGTAATCCAACCCTCTATAATACTTGTAAAAACTCTATTGTAACCTTAGGCTCATCTTGAGACGGTCTCATATGACACTTTTTCAATTAAATTCAATTTCATCAAATCAAATTGCAGTGGAACTGAAGTGCATATAGATTCGAGAGAACAAAGTATATTTATTGCATTAATTAATTTATTTTCTTACGCATTTATAAGTTTTTTTAATAAAAGAATTTGTATTTCATTAAGTAATAGTATGGTTTGCAAAGTTTGGAGTTGACCTTCATGAGTAGGAGTCCAGGAAATTAGTCTTTGAGAATTGTTTTAATATGTGCTATATGTGCTACATTATCCGTCTATCTTGGAATCCATTTTACAATCGGATCTTGTAATTTTGACAATAAAAGTTTTATATCATTGCACAATAATTCGTAGTCTGATCTATCATCTTCTTCATGATGAGTATTTGTGCATTACCACCAACTACACCAAGATATAGTTGTAGGTCAACACATCTAGTAAGTGCATTTCTTAAAACTGATACTTTTACGAATTGTGCCAGGAGGGTTTAATCTATTCTAGTTGATTCACCACAATCCCATGAGTAGTTGCTTGTTTTGTCCTTTAAGAACCATTTGAAACATTTAAAGTTCTCATTTGTTAGCATCAAACACTAGTGTGAGAAATGAGATTAAAAGCGGTTCCAACGGACCAGAAGGCACTTTCAAAGGCGGTTCCCATGATGGGCGGAGAGGTTGAGTTACGGCGGATTTAGGGTGGCAATTAGGTGGTACTGGAATGTTTGGGGAACTACCAAGGGTATATTTGCACTTTCAAAAACCGGGGATTATACTTACACTTATCAAATAGTTAGGGGGTATAAAAGCACATTTTTCAAAATTATACCAGGGCAAGGTATTGTAGTTAAAAGGGGCAAATCTATCATTTCATTTGATTTTGGTATGGCTAAATTTTTAGGTGAGATCGGGGGTATATTTGCATGCACTTTCAAAAAAAAACTAAGGGTTATTTGCACTTACAAAGAACTAGGGGGTATCAAAGCACATTTTTCAATTATAATAGTCATGTCTAACGCTTAGCTGATCTAAAACAAAACTTTGTGTTTTATAATACACTTATATTTTAATTAAGTTTAGTTCAGTTCAGCTAAAATAAACTCAGGTAAACAAGGCATAAGTGAGCATTAATGAAAGTATACTAGACAGTAAAAAAAGATGTGAAAAAAATTAATGAAGTGTTAGAAATGTAAACTATTCATTACCATTCAGCTTATGTGCATTCCACTTCAATTCAATTAAGTTATATTCAAATTATTTCATATCAGATCATATCAATTCAGCGAAAATTTAATTTTGTAAAATTTAGCTTTATTTAGTCATGTTATTACTATTTTTCAATACACTTATTTTTAGTTCAGTTCAGTTCAAATCAGATCAAATAAGCTCTAGAGAACAGGGCCTAAATCTCCTGTTAGACCGACTAATGGTTAGACTAATCATGAAAATTTTAATTTCAATAACTTTTAGTGTTAAATTATAATTATTTATACATTATGATACATTTTTAAAAAAATTAAGTTATAAGAATCTCATTGCAATAAATATAAATAAACATTAAATGAATTCATTGTTTAAATTATAAGTTATATCAATTATAAAATGAATTATCAGTTGATTTAAAACAAAACTACTAATAAATGATAATGGTCATTTCTTTTAAATTGTGCATAGTTAATCTAGTTTCTTATTAAAATAATAAGTATTAATAGAACTGTCAATTTATGACCCAAATCGAGAACCTGATTTGTATCGATACGACCGAATCAACCCAAAATCTGATCTGATCCGAGAAATATTGACCCGATTTGTACTGACACGACCACACTCAACCCAAAACCCGATCTTGACCCGAAAAATATTGACATATACCCAAACCCGACACGATCGAATTCAACCCAAAATCCGATTATGGCCCGATAATCTGGATCCAAACCCGACCTGAACACGAACTCGAGATCAACCTGAACTCAATTCAACCTTAACCTTATTCAACCCGAACCTAATTCAACCCGATAAATCAACTATGTAACCCTACCTGTAATCAACCCAAAACAGATGTAATTATAAAAAGTCAATTAACATTTAATATGGAACCAAGTCAATTTGGTCATGAGTCAAACTAATAAATTCTTTAGACATACTTATTAAAATAAATTGGAATTTTTGTATATTACGAGTTTACATATATGATTACTAGTGCGTTAAGTCAACTCATAACGAATCTGAATACACAAGGTTAAGTTAAAAATGGACACGACTAAATTTATAAATCCAATAAATAATAGTCAAATAAAGAGTGATGTCGAATTAAAATTATAATTTTGAATTAGTAATTATAGAGAGTTGACTAAATATTAATTTCAAAAATTATTTTGAAAAGTATTGTAAAAATAATATTTAATAAATTATCTCAAATTCTTGTTATAGATCGAGTAACTGTTAGATGGAAGTATTTTATAATTAGTGGGACTAATAAGAATATTTAATATTTGATTTTATTCAGTGAGATACATATAAATATGATAACCTTTAAAATGAGCTCAACAGATAAATAATTATTTTTAAATAATTTTAATGAAATATTATAAAAATAATTATTTTTATTGTATTTAATATCTAACGATTTCTAACTAAATTAATTATTTCACTTCATTACACATATAGTTTTTCATGGATGACTAAACTTCAAAATTGAAAATAAAATTCTTTATTTTCAATTTAAATGTAAGGCACAAAAAGTACATAAAGTAATCCTAATTTATTTTATTTAATAATACCGCGTAACGCGCGGTGTGACTCTACTACTTTTTTTTTAAAAAAAAAGATGGAATCAAAATATTTATTACAACACAAAAATGCACTTAAGTGTTTTAAAAAGTGAATTGAATTCAATGAATACGCATTACTGCTATTCAACTAAGATAGTAGGCACAAAAGCGCCTCTAACATATTTATGGAAAATTACGCTATGTCCCAAAAACGTTATGACATTATCCATCTCTCCAAAATACACAATTTTCGTTATTCTTGCATAAATATAGAAATAGAAAACTGTTTTTTTGGTGAAATGTTGGAAAGCGCAATTACATGTTCTAGAGTAACTTAAAGTTGATTACTTAGAAGTAACAAAGGGAATTCGAAAAAGATTACGGATACGTTCTTTTGCCCAATTATTGATAAATATTCCGTTACGGAATTGAAAAATACAATGGGTATGTATAGGGTATCATCATGTTCGAACGAATTTTAATTTGGCATTACGAATAAAGTTTTTTTAGCACTTAGGTCCCTCCAAGAAAATTGGAATTGTCGAATCACGAAATTGGCGATATCAAAATGCAATTCAATAATGTGCGATTGCAACATTGCGATTTGAGTATGTATGGGTGAACATAAGGGCCATTAAAGTCAACATTGAATACTTGTACACAATCTTGAAAACTTAAATCGTGGTCCAAAATTGTGTTACCCCATTATCCGTTGCTTCAAAATACTTATTCTTGTTATTCTTGCCTAAATATAGAAATATTAAATTAATGATTTTTTGATGAAATGTTAGAAAGCGCTAATACATGTTCTAGAGTAATTTAAAGTTGATTAATTAGAAGTGAGAAAGGGAAATAAAAATTGATTACAGATATGTTCTTATGCTCGATTGTTGATAAATATTTTGTTACGTACTTGGAAAATAGAATGGGGATGTATAAAGTAGCATCACTTTCGAGCGGATTTCAACTTGGAGTTACGAGTAAAGTTTTTACCTTTTGTACTTAGCTCCTTCCAAGAAAGTTGGAGTTGTCGAATCACGAAATTGATGACACCAAAATGAAATTCATTAATATGCGATTGCAACTTTGAAATATGGGCATATATGGGTGAACATAAGGATCTTGAAAGTCAACATTGATTACTTCTACAGTTTTGGAAAAATTGCAATGTGGCCAAAAACTGTGTTACCCCATTATCCATTGCTCCAAAATACTATATGATTTTTGTTATTGTTTCCTAAATATAAAATATTAAATAAATCAATTTTTTGGTGAAATGTTGGAAAAGGCTAGTGCATGTTATAGAGTAACTCATACTGTAAACCCATTTTCAAAAAAAAATTATATTCTAACTTGTAAATGTTGTGATTTTTTCGATATATCGAACACTGGTATGACTGCCGGTGCCATTCTTCGACATATCGGTGCCTAAATAATTATAAAGCAGTTGCGTGGGGCTGCTTCAAAGTATTTTTAAAATTTTAAATTAAATGCAATTCTAGCACCGATGTAGGTGCTAGATATTTTGCCACAACAATTTTAACTGCAAAAATTACTATTCCAGTCATAGGCACCGGTATTTGCACCGGTATATGTCATTCGGCCAAAATTGATGTTGGAAAATATTAAATTCAGACATTTTTTGTTGATAGGTACCGGTGTCTAGCACCGGTATTCAATGAACCAGTGTTGGATTTAAAAAAAGAATTCTAAATATGAGCACACTGCCTCATTAAAAAACCCAATGGAAAAAAGAATATAGTATTAAGCTTCTAAAAATATTAAACTAAGAAAAATATAATAAATGATATTTTGAGATCGTATCAGTCGAAAAGTTTCATCCTCGAAACATGAACGATCTTCAAAATTAACTGGAGATAAACGTCCAACGTCATCCCTGCAAAATCCTGTTAATAAACGGTGACTGTACGCTGACTAGGTAATAAATGAGATGCTGATGTAGCAAAAACTCCTTCAACTCGCGAGAAAAAGAACACTTGGAGAGAAAATCAAATAACTCATGATAAATTGGACTGATCGCGAGATGAAAAGGTTGGCTGGTTGACTCGCGCGTGGAATTGACGCGTCTTCAAAGTGACGCACATGTGGCTTTCACGTGCTCTAGTTGTGAGCTCGCACGTGATGGGCACGCGCCAAACTAGTCCTCTTCTTCGTTGAACCTTTCTTCTGCGATGCTGAACTTCTCTCCGTAGGAGGTACGCTTCCTGGGAACGGAAGACGCGGCCGGAGAATTTCTACTGTATAATCGGCACGAAGCTTTCGGCTGAATCAGCCGGAGAGGAAAATAGTAGATCGGACGGAAAAAAGTTCTAGAGCTGGAGTCGGGATTCGTCAGAGGAACCTTCCCCTCTGTTGAATCGAATGGCGGTTAATGGAGCTGCGGCGGACAGAGAAGAGAGTGGCGTGCTTCTTGAGGTCATACAGAGATAATAGATGGTGGGCGGCGTACAATTCGGCCGTACAAATAGAAACGGAAAAAAAATTATGGCAGTTTTAGGAAGGTAAAACCATATCTAACTAATATACCTAAAATAAAATGAATATATACATATATTCAAGCTAATCTTGAATAAATATTAATTTATCTAATCTTACCAAATCTAATTCTAATTCTAATCAAAACTCCAAAATTACAATAATTAAAAAAATTCTAAATATGAGCACACTATCTCATTAAAATACCCAATAGAAAAAAGAGTATAATGTTAAACTCCTAAAAATATTAGGCTAAGAAAAATAGTATAATAAATGATATTTTTGAAATCCTCCCACACATTTTCAAGGATATAAATCCCAGCATTTCTAACTTTTGCACACATGAATGATTCTGGTAGCAACTCACAATATTATTTCGTGCTATAAATTAGTTAGCTGTATGGATAATTTGAAATCTAGCTCATACTAGTATAATTTTATACTCCCACTGTCCCATACTAAGTGGCATTTTTACTCTTTGACCTGTCAAACTTTAACCAAATATTTGAATAAATATATAAATAATAATATTATTATCACATATTTGATATTATTGAATTCGTCGTAATTAAATAGTTTCTAAATATTTACTCTTAAATATGTAGTTAAATTCTATGCAGATTGGCCAGAGATGATGGAGGGAGTACTGTACATTTTGTTGTCCTCTGCCGAGTGTTTAGTTAGGCCAAAAATATCATTTTGAGGATTGTAATCGTAGAAAATGAAAATAGTTCGGATCTCAAAACCTTAACAAACCAACATTGATTTTTCGATGAAAATAGCATTGATTTCTTAGGCGTTGCAGAAATGGAAGACTCACGGAAATACATAAATATATATAACCTATAACTGTCTAATTTTCCGTGTTTGAACAATCCGTTGCCTTAAATGACACTGTCCGAGCCTCGAGATCATATCCAATGGCAAAATTCTGCTGAGACAAGTTACCGAAAATGGCAAGATCAGATGATGGAACGAACCCCAAACAGGTAACCTCGTCGGACACTAGAATAAACGCACTGCTGGCCGGCACCACCACGTCGGCGCCGGCAAAATGCACAGCCAAATCGGGGAAAGCATCGATCGCAGAAGCCTGAAAGCAAAGGGTAAGTAACCCCTGAGGATCCTCAGTTGTCGGGGCACTCACACTTTTCTGAACCTCTGATGCCAAATCACTGTATATGTCTTCGGGCAGGAGCGTCAACGTTGTACCGGAGTCTAGGATAATGTTGCCGGGATCAACCGCAGCGGGGCTCTTCTTCGGAAGAGCTGTAGCATCACGGGATTTACCCTGCACACTAATGCCTTCGAGGGTGACGAAGTAGAATGTGTCGGACCCTTTGTTAATCAACGGTGTGGAGACGCCGGAAACAACGGCGGCGGGCCCGAAGCTAATCTTGCTGGTGGCGGTGGGGGAGCTGGTGAAGGGGTCGACCAAGCAGTATGAAAATCTACCTTTGACGAACTTGTCCATTTGTCTGATTATGGATATGGCCCTAGAATTCACCAGGTCGGAATATTTGTCCAGGAGGGTCTGCTCCTCCACCTCCGACCACTTCTTCCGCTTCATCATATCGCCTGCTCCGAAGCTTCCCTAGATTCGGGGAACTTTTGTCTGGACCCGGGTTGTTCCCCTGCAGCGCGGTCCACGTCTTACGGTGGGAAGCCCAATTGAAAGCGTAGCGCCCAGTTACAATAAAGTAAAGGTGGAGGGCTAGAGTATAAATTTGTATTATTTCATTGGCGGCAACTTAGGAACTTTCTGGACCTTCCCGTCCCATTGTTTGCTACAAACTTCAAAGCAAATCAATCGTAGATTGAATCAAAAACGGGAAAGGATAACCCTAGACTTAACGGTCGGAGCGGTTACCGGAATGGACAACGACACGGCGTTGGAGTTGGTGAAGCGGGGCGGCACACTCCTCCTCCTCGACGTCCCGCAGTTCACACTCATCGGCATCGACACACAGGTACTGTATCGCCTAGCTTCTGATATTGAGATATTTCGACTTCTCTAGCTTATTTTGATGGCATGAATGAAGAATATGGTTTTCAGAGGGAAAAAATGGGGATTTTTTTTTGTTGCGAAATGGTGTGCAATGGTGTTTAACTGTTTATATACACAGAGAAGTAGCTTCAATGTGAAGCTAGCTAGCTAACATTCTAACTGCCTAAAAGAATAAGAGAGCCATTTCGGCTGTTGTAGAGTGTTGCTAGTGCACCATGCTGCAGTTGTTTGATATCTCTACGATGAAACTGTTGATTTTATTTTTGATTTCCCGTGCAGATGTTTTCTTCAGGGCCTAATTTCATGGGTATCAAAATGATTCCACCCGGCGTTCACTTTGTTTCCTACAGCTCATCTAAAAGGTCCACTGCTTGTTTCGTTACATGATTTTTTTTTTCAATTTGAGCTAGGTTATGATGGCAAGTATTTGGTTTATTATTTATTTGTTTACTTTTGGTTGCATTATCAATTTTTCAGAGAAGGCGTTGATTTTTCGCCGGTGGTTGGATTTTTCACAGACTTCCAGCCCTCTCAGGTTTCATCCTCTTGCATTATATAATCACTTCATTCGAGGAAGCAGAAAGGGCTCGCAGTAATCTCTATTGTCATTTAACAGGTGATTGTTCAGAAATGGGACCAAATTGAGGAACGGTTCAATAAACTGTTAGAGGAAGAGGTCAGTTTTTACTTTATACCACTGTAATGGATCGTAGTAAAATTGGGCCTCAATAAACTGTGTAGGATTGCTTTTTGGCTTACGATTTTGTTTTGTTTGATGAACTGATAAATGTCAGTATGCTTTCTTGTGTGGGTGACTGTGTAGCCTTTTATAAATACTCAATGTGATAGCTGAGTGTGTTTTATACAGGAAGAGAGGTATGCTGAGGCAGTGAAAAGGATGGAATTCGACAGACATCTGGGACCTTATGACCTCTCCTCTTATGGTGATTGGAAGCGATTGTCTAACTATATAACAAAGGACACTGTCGATCGCATTGGTATGTTGTAAGTGGCTGATGATGCTTTTTTCTAAAAAAAAAAAATTTATGGATTGAAGTAATGTAATAATGCATGTTGATGTATGAATTATCTCTTCAAAAGACCTATAGGGAGTCAACATATGTGGCAGTAGATAGTATAATGCATGCTGAAATATCTGACATTTATTATGCAACCCTTATTAGTGAATTTATAGCTTTGAGTCAAAGTCTTTTTCGGCTTCTTTCTAACCAAAATGAAAGGAGGCATATGTGGATAATACACTTCTACACTCAAGGAAATTGCTTCTATATATGTTTATTTGTCCCTCTCAATTTGTAGAGCCTATTGTGGGAGGAGAAATCACAGTTGCATCTGAGGCTGATATTTTTGGAGGCTGTCCTAAATCTGCAAGAGAGAAAGCCTTAGATGATCAACTGAAGTCGAGTAAGTTTTCAAATAAAGTTGGTAATTCTCAGAAGAAAGGTTGTTATTACACAGAAATTCCTCGAGTAATCAAGCACAAGGGCATGAGTGGGCATG
>JAULKM010089705.1:0-11284 GCA_032355605.1 Rubia tinctorum
CGGTGGCGTGTGGCAAGTAGTTGGCGGCATGTGGCAAGTCGGTAGCGGCACGTGAGCGGGATTCAGACTTTGAATTGATAGCAATGGATGGAAAATCACCAGCGGCGAGTGTGGATTTGACGTCGAATAGAAAACAGTTGTGAGGACGACAGCGTGTGAGAGACACGCGCAGCTAGCTGGTAGTGGCAACAACTTGCGGAAAAATGCAGCAGAAAATTTAGGTTTTAGGGTTTCTGAGGTTTCTGTATTTTAGGCTCTGATATCATGTAGGACATAAAGGTGTAAAGTTGTGATTGTATTCATGATCTGGATTACAATTCATAAAGGTACAAAAGTCCTATACAGAAAAGGAAAAAGGAATCTATTTTAAATGCAAGTAATATTCACATAATATTTCATTCCAAACTAATATTAACAGTCACACATATTTCTTGAAACCATGAAAAATATTTTGTGAAATTCGAGATGAGACGTAGGAAGTACCTTAAACTAGTAAAATTCTCAGCCATATCCATGCACAAGTCATCATTCTTGTACCATTAAATTTTGGTTTAAAAGACAAGCCTACTTTGACTCACCTTAAAGGGGGCATGTTTCATTGCTTGAACCATGCCTAGTAGACTTTGTATTTGTACATCCTCCTTTTAGCTAATATAGACATACTTACTATTTTGGTATTTTTTATTTAGAGTTAAGTGCTAAAAGGACCTCGACTTTAGGCTGAAAGTGCCAATATAACCCTGCAATCTCAAAATGTGCCAATATAACCCTTGATTCCACTGACTTTTTAGTCAATTTTCTAATGGCTTGATTTTGTGAAAAAATGATATTTCCATTATCAAAAAAAGAAAAAAATGTGAAAAGACATATCTGCCCCTCCCCCTTCACCTTTCTTCCTCCGCTTCAGTCAATCAAAAAATTTGCTTCTGTCTTTCGTTTCTTCCCCCAGCCGTTCTTGATTCTCTCCTTGATCTTCTCTGCTTCAATGTAGCTCACGAGCAGAATTTGGCGGTGGGTAGCTTATTAGTTAGAGGACATCTCTTGTGGCCC
Source organism: Rubia tinctorum (assembly GCA_032355605.1). NCBI lineage: Eukaryota > Viridiplantae > Streptophyta > Magnoliopsida > Gentianales > Rubiaceae > Rubia > Rubia tinctorum. Next base: position 1,051 of record JAULKM010089705.1, read on the forward strand.
CCGAAAACTTCTCTTGTGGTAGGGGGCGGTTGTTGGGAGGTGGCGAGTGGAGCGACGGGGGGGAGGGGCATTGGTTAGGGTTTTTGGCGGTGGTAGGTTTTCAGGCGAGCAGCAGGGGTAAAATGAGGGCAGCCAGGTGGCTTTGGGGTGGTGACGAGTGGTATGCATATGGCGCGGTGGTGCTAGTTAAGTTTCCATCGGCGGAAGAGGTTTCAGGCAGGGAGGCGGCGGAGGTGCCAGCGGCTCTAATATGAATTGACTATTTCTTGGGGGATTATGGTACCCTTTTATTTTGAATTTCTCTATTCAATTGTAGTATCCAGTACAAACAAGTCACTCGAATTTTTTTGTGATTGCTTTCCATTCCTTATTATACTTGTAGCACTTGAAGTTTTAGAACAGTCATGTCTACATTTCTTCATTTGGATTTAAGGATGAATTTCTGCTATATATGGTGTTTTGCATCCCTTTATTCATTATGGTTAGCAACAACTTCTCATACTCTCATTTTGACCTTGCTTTCGTGTATAATTAGTGGCAATGATTATGTTGCATTACAACGGCGGTGGAGGAGGTTTCCGCTGGGGGAGGAGTGGTGGTGGAGCAGCGGATGTGGTGAAGAAGAAAATCAAGGGTATTATAGGTATCGATTTTTTAGATTCTTTGTCAAGGGTATTTCCATAATTCCACTTTCTCGTCATTGCCAGAATTTCATGGGTCAATGCTGGAATCAGGGAGTTTGGCTACATCGGCAAAAAACTTTGAACGTTAGGGTTCGATTGGCACATACAATAATTATTTAAATTTTGAATGTATTTATCCCTTTTATTTATTTTGTCATTCTTTACCTTTTTACCAAAAAATGCAAATTTTGGCCCAAGGTTATCCACTCATTTTACTTTACTTACATTCACTTTACTCTCTACCACTTAATAGGCATCTTGTAAATATTTGTGCCCAAGAAAAGTGCCATATTAAAATGAAAGTTGTTATAAGGTGTACTGGGTGGTCACATGCTAGTTGTATATCTAAAGTTGTGAGAAATTTATCCCTCCTTTGTTTCTTTAAGTTTTGTGTGTCATCGCTGGTGATTATATTCCTCTTGTAAAGAAATGGTTGAGGTGCCAATTTGTTGCAAACTTAATTAAGTCGCCAGGTGGGTGTTGAACATCTAGTGCGAAGTCTCTTTTGATTAAGTCACGAGGTGGGAAATGACTCTTATGTTCGAAGCCATGGCTGATTTTCCTGCATAAGTTGCAATGTGGGATTCACCCTTATTTTAAAAACCGCAGGTAATTTTCCTACATAAGTCATGAGGTGGGGATTGTTCCTCGTGTACGAAGCGGCATGTGATTTTCCTACTTGAGTCGTGCGGTGGGGATAGTCCCTTGAGTACGAAGCGACAAGTGATTTTCCTACTTAATTCACAAGTTGGAGATTTACCCTTATATTTTTGCTTGTTAAGACACATGATGTTTTGTCTCCAAGAAAACGTTTTCATTTATGTATATGTGGTAATGATGATATTGTGTTTGGGGAATTAGAAAACGAGGTCAATAATCATATCGCAACCAATGTATAATACGTATTTATATGAACCCTAGGTCTACATGTGGTATTTTCTAAGGTTGGTCAATAGAAGGTCGTCGTGCCTCTCAAAGATGCAGTTTATAAGGCCTAATGCGACTAACAACTAGAGAGTGGATAGTAGCAACTAAGTTTCGTCAACAGAGAAAAGGGAGTCAATCAAGTAGTATGCATAGCTAAAAAGCATACATCAATGTCATTCAATGTGTGTAGTAATAAATGGGGGTTCTGATTTTAAATAACACTACAACTATTTGATTTTACTAAATTAGCTTGAGAATAATACAAATGTTCTAAATATGATTCTAACGAGTGTTGGGCACAATTGTTTTAGACTATCCACCATTCATCAAGTTTTTATCTTTGTATAATACATTGACACATATCATGGAGAATTTATCAGCATCTTTCTAGTGATTACATCTCTCACATCCCCTCAGTCATAGCTACAGTGGAAGATTGGGGCCACACAATAGCCTTAAGCCTCGGGTCACTATAGATTATCGACGCCATAGAATATCACGGAGGTAGAAGTAAATATGGGACCCAATAAAATTAATCAAATGTACTACAAGTGAAACACAGAAATATATAGCACAATTGTATCCTCTAATAACGACTATGAGGGATCAGCCTACATGCTAGAAGTTATTAGTTTGCTACATCGACAATTAATTGTTAAAACCGTTCAAATTCATCCTAAAATCTAAGTAATTTCATCAATTAACAATCACAACTAGTTGCCACCCCTAATTACAATCTTCCATCAATCAACAACAACCACATCGACAAAAAGACAAAATCCTCCAGGTTTATCTCAAAGTCTAGCAAGTAATCAATTCATAATCATAAACTAGTAGTACTTCCTAGTCTAATTCAAGAATTAATTACACAACAAAGCACAAATGCAATTGATAATCAATGCCAAAAGGTAGAATAAATCAAATCTCACAATGTCATTCTAGAAGTGCTCATCAATTATTCCCAAGATGATATTTAGCCTAGATATGCAAAACCCATAACAAAAGATTCACATCCCATGATAACATGTACTAAATGACAATTAATAATGAAGAAAACTAGGGATTTTATCTAAAAGTTTGACCCTTTGCATAATGGATAAAGATAGGGGTTTTATAGTCCAATCAAAATAAAGATGAAACTTGAAATCTTGGGCTTCTGGGCTATCATTTTAGATCGTTGGTGAGCGTCGATCCCAACTAATGGTAAGTAGAGTTGATCCCATGAGAAACGGATCAATAACTATATATTTACCAAATAATTTAGAAAGCCTTTTTGGTGTAGGCACCATTCCTTAAATTAAGAACTTTGGTAACAACTAAAATGCAACTTAACAACTTTAAAAATAAAATAAAATAGATGAGAATGAAATCGACTAAGAATAACTTGCATTAGTTAACATCGATCATCGCCCAATGGCGAATTAACTTTTACGTATCTATCAGTTATAGGTTGGCAAGTATATGCTAAACCTTCCCAATTCTTTCTTACCTTGTCGACAATTGATTAATTATAATGAAAAAACCATTTCTCTTACTAAGATGCCCCTGGAAAGTATTCGTTAAACCTCAATACCATTAAGACTGAAAAGAACCTGATATATCAATTATCAAAATAAAATAAAATAGTAATGCACACTTAATTGTTCCCTATCTTGTTATTACATCATGTATCAATTATCTGTTTTTCACAAGAACTCGCTACTTATCAACCATTTGCAACGATTGCGTATTGGTGAAGTTAATTATCACTATCCTTACATTATTCAAGTTGATCAGACTTAAATATATTAAGAATAAATTCAATGAAGAACAATCAAGAACACATGAGAATCAATTATAAAATAATTAGGCCTCAAGATTCATAAACTTATACTCATTATTCCATGCCGATAAATGATGTACAACTCATGATATACATGGATAAATCGCAAAAGAAATAAACGTAAAATATGATGTCGAATTATTCTCGACAAATGAGTTGTGGGCGATTGGGTCAGTAATATTTTATCACACTGGGTTCATAAGGCTATCCCAAAGGTTATATCCCAAAGTTGTGGCAACCTAGATCAAATAAAATATTAGAGGGTAATAATGATGTACTAATACTCTAGATGTTAAAGTTTTACATTTAGAATGGGTATTCACGTTGGGTCCTAAGTTACTACACGAGATTCATGGATTTATTAACCCCGGGAGCAACGGTTAGAAGGTGACAGCATGTTCACACCTTCTAACTAAACCGCGGGGAGGTGAGAGTGGGTGAGGGGGCGATGGAAACCCGCACTGAGAGTGAATGTGATTAGTCTCTGATGATTTCAAACTATCCATAATGTGTGATTGAGCATAGATTAAGACTTACTAGTATTATGTGAATAGGAATCGAGGATAAAATTAAAACACTATACATGTGAAGCAAATACCCCCCAAATTCCCTTATTAACTTATTTATTTGTGTATAGTGCTACGTTAAACTATCCTATAAATCATTTTCCCCCGTGGACGACCCGACTTACCACTGTTTACTTTCTGGTATTTATTAGTAATAGGGAAAGAACATATATGAATCATCATTGATTGGTACAATAGTTAGACAACGCTAGCGCGCCTATTAATATTATAAATTTTGCTTGCTTGAAATCACATCAAAATCATAACATGTCAAATGCTAACATTTCATATGCATGTAATGATTATTCTGCGTGCCATTTTATTTATACATCAATTATCCTCTTGTTGTTTAGGACATTACTAAATATTTCCCATAATTAAGGAAATATTTATCGGTTTCCATAAATTTAATATTTCAATGCATTTTTGACAAAAACATTTGAAAGCCCCTCAAATTCTGTATATAACATTTACACGGTATAACAATGAATGATATTATTTATTTATATCATCAATGTTTTTTAATATAAGTATTGATAATTTGTCTATTCAAATATTAAATATAAATATTGGGCAATATTCATCCTTATTTCTTATAAAAAAACATTTATGTGACATTAAAAAAGATTTATAAAATATAGTTTTATATCTAATTATTTATATAATAAGGCAAAGTCTTGGAAATGACCGCTTTTCCATAAGCATATGGAAAGACGGGGTTGAATTATAAATAGAAAAAGATAAAATATTTTAATTGCAATATTAAAAATTTATTATGCAATAGTTATAAGCTTATGATTAGATTCAAGCAACCCAAAATTTTTACCTTGATTTCTTCTAATTTGAAGTTTAAATCTTGGCTTTTACATAACAAATGGAAAACCCGTATTTTAAGAGAGAGATTCATAACATAAAATATTATTTTGTATCCTTAATATTAACTTACACAAATATAGTAAGGTGGAATTATAATTTTTTTAAAAGTATACATGTACACCCTCCTCAAAATAATATTTTTTTATTGGCAATCAGATTGAAGAAATGATTAATATTAAAATAAAATAAAGTGATGAAAAAAAACTAATGATATTACATCTTAACCGGACTATGTATAAAAGTAAAAGTAAAATTTTAATACTCCATCTGTCCCAGGTAGATTTACATTATAATCATTATTACGCTGTTAAAGAAACACATATGAAGTTAATATGTTTATTTACATATATTAATGACAAATAATTAAAAAGTTGATATTTAGAAACAGTTTGTTATGATGAATTGAACAATATCATATGCGATAATATTGTTTTTCATAAATTTATTCAAATCTGCGATTAAATTTTGATAGAAAATAATGTTAAAAATTAAAAGTGCAAATAGAGATGAGCGGAGCTAGTACCAAAACACATCATAAGGCAGTGTTGTTATCTGTGTGGCGTACTCCTGGCTTAGGGAGAGGCGTAGATCATCCGGTCTGCATGGAGGGAGTATTGTTTTTGTCATGGTTGGTGGACCATAAATCATTTATCTATCTCATTAATGGTTTTAGGTTTTGGGTGGTTTTCATTTCCTAATAAATTCGGTCGAAATTATGTGTCAATTTCGTTGTCAAGCGAGTTTAAATATTTCGACGACATTCCGTTTTATTTCATTTGTCATCATTTAAAATCTTAATAAAGAGTTTTTCTCTTGAACGACATATTTTTCATAATTATGAAAAACTAACGTTTAAACTGCAAATTACAAGAAATGAAAGATAAAATTATTGGGTTGCATTAATCGGGTTATAAATTTATAACTACAACATGTTGCATAATAATTTTTTAATGTTACAATTAAAACTTTTCACATTTTTATTATTCTAATTAAATCTCATTTTCTCATACCTTATGGAAAGACTATTTTTTTTTCAAAAAAAAATCTTAATAAAATGAGATAGACGACATTCTGTGTTTTTCATTTGTCATCATTTAATATCATAATAAAATGAGATAGACAACCATTAGAAATATCTTGTTGGTTTTATAATTATCTTTTTTGGTAAAGTAGTACAATGCACATGCACAAATGGTTTCAAAGATCATTGTCTTAATTAAGAGGGGCTGGTTGTGGTGTAATTTCTCGGTTCTATCATTATTGTCATATTTAATTTTTTCAAGTTAAATATGGTAAATATTAATCACAAATATAAATAAATATATTTACAATAAAATATTTTTTAAGAAATTATTGGATGTATTTTAACAATTATTTTATAAAATATTATTCTTTTTAAATTGTTGTATATCGCTAGAGATATTGAGAATCAAATATGATAATTAAAATTCGTGAAAAAATATGTCATTAATGAAAGGACGGAGTATTAATAATTGCTCTTCGGATTAGGCTTGGATTTATTGTCCGCAAACAATGATGTCTCCCATCTGTTATGCGTGCTTTCATCATTATTACTAAATAACACCAGTGCATTACACGTTTTAATGTTATTACATTTATTATAATATTTATCTAAAATTTATATGTATATCTTTTAAGAGTTCGTTTAATGAAACACGGTTTTTCCATAAGTAATTGAAATACCAAGTTTTAAACTGTAAATTTGAAGAAATCAAAATAAAATTTTTGGGTTGAATTAATCGTGTCATAAACCTATCACTTCTACATGTTGCATAGTAAAATTTTAATATTACAACTAAAACCTTTTACCTTTCTATAATTTCAATTCAATCCCGTCTTTCTCAGTAAACACGGTATTTCCCAAGAATTTGCCATCTTTTAAATATAAAAATTAATAAAAATACTACTACAATATATACGATATCTTGATTCAAATACGAAGTACGAAGTAAATAATTTTAATTAATCAATAACTATGTAATAAATTGTAGTCCATTATTATTCATTTTTAGCATTTGTATAATGCATGATGCACGATTTTAATTATATATGACATATTGATAAAAGTATGAATATTTAGTAGTACAGTTATTTTTTATAAGAAAATAGAAAAAAGTATTCTAAATTAAAAGTACAATGAAAATAAATGTATCTTTTTACTAATGATTTTTTTTGTGATTAGATAAAAAATTAATTTTAAATTGAATGAAAATAAATTATTTATTTACTATTTAAACAATAATACTATTAAAACTATTATTTATTTAATGGAATTTTTTTGGGAACGATTGTTTTTTCAAAGGTTTATTGAAAGACAGATTTTAATTAGAATAATAGAAATGTAAAAGGTTTAGTTGCAAAATTAAAAATTTATTATGCAACGTAAAGTAGTTATAAAGTTTATGACCTGATTAATGCAACCTAAAAATGTTATCTTCATTTCTTTTAATTTATAGTTTAAACCTTGATTTTTCCTTGATTTATGAAAAAATTGTCTTTAAAGAGATGGACTCTTATTTAAAAATTATATTCTATTAGTTTTTATATTTATATAATTTAATAATACATACTCTATAGTTAATAATAATTATAGTAGTATTAAGTTGACTTTTAATGAAGAGAATGCTAGATTAATGTAATGTGTTGGAGATGCACTATTAATTATGGCAAGTTGCATTAAATCATACTATATTGAAAACTAAATATTACAATAATTTAAATATATTTTATATATTAATTAAATAATTTTAAAGTTATATTGCAATCTTTCAAAGTGCCACTTAAAAGTTTATGAAAATTTATGTGGTTAATGTGAGAATGTCAGTTACTCAAAAAGTTATTATTTTAGTATATATAGTATATAGTATATAGTATATAGTATATAGTATAGTGGTAGTGCATACCTTAACTTCCGACAAGATGCTGAGCGGAATGACATTATTTTTCGATTGGCCTTTTTTACCTCCTCTATTTCATATATTTCATAGTACATTTTTTACTTTCTTATGTTTGTTCTAAATTTATCACTTTTTTAATAATAAAAAATTGAATTCTTTCAGGGCAAAGTTTTGAGAAAGATTGTCTTTCCATATGTATATGAAAAGACGGGTTAAATTGGAATTTTAGAAAGATAAAAGTTTTTAGTTACAATATTAAAAATTTACTATGCAACATTTATGAGTGATAGGTTTATGACACGATTAATACAACCCGAAAATTTTATTTGATTTCTTCAAATTTACAGTTTAAACCTTGGTATTTTCATAACTTATGGAAAGACCGTCTTTCAAGAGACGGATTCTTATTTAAATCACTTATCTCCACACATTTTAATTTTTTTTGAAAAATTACGTTTAAACCTATAGTGTCTCAAACATAATAAAATAGAGAGTAATTATTTTTGCTACTTGGCAACTACACGGTGTATGAATCTTTGATATCCCGTGTAGATATAGGAAATAAATACAGATGCCTGTTTCATCCGTTCCAATACAAGTGTTCTATTTTATTTATTTTTTGCACATTTATGTTTCTTGTTGTGATAAAGAAAATGGATAGTTGAAAGTATTTGGTCAAATTTCAGTCAAAAAATTCAACTTAATTTTTTAAATAGAATTTTTTAATAGAAGAAAATAAAAACTAAGAAATATAGATGTATAAAAAACAAAATACTGTATTCGATTTGTTATAGAAATTAATATTATAAAAATTAATTTTCTTGTTTAAGTTTAAGCAATTGAAAACCAAAATGGCTCCTTGATATGAATTTCATAATTACCTTTTAGTTTCCAATATAATATATTGTAATTTGTTGATGAGGAGGTCTCCTGCGGCAATCTTTAAATTATGAATATTTCACTCAATATACTTTATTTGTTTACTTTAAATTGTCCACTTACTTTTTTGGATACTATTATATATCAAAGTTTGACTGCATATTTAGATAGACATATGAGCAACTATATTATCGTATGTGATAATATTGAATTCGTCGTAACAAGTAATTTTAAATATAAACTTTTTATTTGTCGTTATTATACGTAGTCAAACATATTAACGGTAAAAAATGTTTATTGAACAACGTGTCAATGATTATTGTGCAAATTAGTTTGGAACGAAGGTAGTACTAAATTTAAAATATATCTTTTATATTATATTTTTTATATATTTTTTCACATGAACATTATTACTTATTTTAACTTATACAATATAATTTTTTAAAATTACAACTTGTAAGGGAAAAGTAGCCTAGCTACAAATTTTTGGATAGGACTGAGACTTCCTTCTTGATGATTTATGCACCTAGCTATAGGCTAATGGAACCACGGATACCGTAAATGACATGAACTTAACAGAAAAGCCAGGGGTAAGGGTGAGAACTGTGATTATAAATAAAGTTGGCTGACTGTGAAAGCATATGGGAGATCAGTTTATGCTTTCCCCAAAAATAGTTTTAAATTTCAAAATAAACTATTTTTTAGCACTTTAACAAACACTAAATCTTATAAATTCTGTCAAACATAGCATAAGAGAATCCACAATGGTTACTCCTTAACCCATTTTTATTAATAAGGAGCACTCCTTATTTATGGAGGATCATTGTGGAGTTTTAAGAATTACTCCTTAATAAGGAGTTACTCATTAATCAAAGAGCTGACACCTCTTTATTTGAGAAATGTTCAATCAACCAATAATCGTCCCTTGACATGACTTGTTTTGTATTTAAAATGAATTATAATTTAAAATGAAAAATGAACATGTTTGTACAATACTCCGTATTTATATATATTCAATACAATCTAATTTTTTTATTTGTATGATATTTTATAAATTTTAAATTAAAGTATAATATTTTTATTAGTGATGCTGATGTGGCGCTAAAAAAGTGATTGCAAATATCATTTCATTGTTGGTATTTAATTCTTACCTCTCTTTTTTTTTATCAAATTGATGATGTGACACTTAAGAATTGCTACCATTGTGGATGCTCTAATTAATTTTGAGGAAATATCAATAATTGAAATTTACAAACAGAGTTGTACATGCCCCGGAAACTATCATAGGATCTCACACATCGGAGCTGGCACTTGCAAAAATCCATGACAACAGAGCAGCACTTCAAGGAGAAAGATGAAACTCCCGAGTCTGAGGATCGAACTCTCGAGGAATAATCACATTTCGTAGACTAGGAGATCATTAAAACAGAGGTTAACTGATAGAACTTCAAGTGCACTTGGCCTAGAATTCAAGTAACACTGGATGGTAATAGAATATTAGATAAATTAGAATCAGGTTAAGAAAGGAATACCCTTTCTGATTGATTTTGTATATCCTTTTCC
>JAULKM010089715.1:0-11284 GCA_032355605.1 Rubia tinctorum
CTCTCTCCATATGGATACAGATGGTATTTCTGGTGGTTCAACATCAACACGCCCCATTGGAGGAAAGAAAGCAAAATTCGTAAGAAAACAAAGCGAACAATATTCATCCTATTTCAACAACGACCCAAGAGAAAGAGACCGCATTTTAACTGTTATGGAGTCAAGTCAAGCACAAAAACGGGAACAATTAGACATATAACATGCACCAAACTCACTTAGATTCGGTTCGTGAAGATAAAATGATGGAAAGGGATTTGAGCACATCCTAGAATATATGCATGTGTCTAACGGGAGCAGGAAAAAATCATGGCAAAAAAATCTACACCAACTCCCGGAATGGGAAATTTATTTTCTGATATTGGTGGATCGGGAATAGGTCCCGAATCATTATTGAGAAGCAGAAATATTTTATATAATTTTTTATCTAGTATTTATCGTTTCAATTTTTTTAAAAAAATCGTATCTATTTTAGTTCTTTTATGTTATTGTCGGTTTATTGTAAATGTGGTGTGAACTTTATTATTAATATGAATTGTGTGTTTTTATTATAATTGCAATTTAAATTATTAGTATTTCATAGTGTGCCTTATTTTTTTATAATTATAATTTTTTTATAAAACTGATTTAAACAAACCATATTTTTTAAAAGAAATTGAGATTATATTAAAATGATATTTTATAATTTATATGCATTTTATTATTACAACATAATTTTCAAGTATATTTTATATATTAGTGGAAAATTATACACTAATTTTGTACATGATTTATTTCTCTCAATACAATTTAACAAATAATAATATAATAAAAATATTTTTATTAAATAATATTGTTAATAAATTTAGGCGTAAATAAATTTAAGTGATAGATCATAAATAATATTTTAAAATCAATTTCTTTTAATAATAACATGTTCATGATTTTTTTCTAATAAAAAATTAGAATTCATTGAAATCAAATATTTTAGAAAAAAAATATAAAATAAAATTCATAAAAAGGAAAGAAATTAAAAAGAAATCCAGAAAACAAATAATCCAAAAACAAAACAAATGAAAACAAATTGCAAAAACAAAAGGAAAATTCAAAAATAAAAATAAAGAGCTTACCGTTTTGCTATAGTACTGTGCCATATATAGTGTTTACTGTAGCTTCCGCCAAAATTTTACACTATTATCACATATTATTGGAGCAAACTATTTTAATTTTTTACGCGTGGAACGCAAAGTTAGAGCACCGTTGGAGTTGCTCCTATGATTTTTTATTTTTTTTTGCTGAACAGAGGCAATTGTGGGCGAATCATGTGACGAACGTTGGTTCTATGATATCTACTGGTTTCCAAAGGACACAATTCATAATCCCCACCCCCCAAATTGTCACCGCACTAATTGTTAATGAAAAGTAGAAAATGGACACTCAATTAAGTAGTAATGGTGCACTCCTAATTGCCCCCACCCGTACCAACCATTTGAATAACGCGCTTTTAGTTATAATCTTCTTAATCCAATCCCGACACTTGCTTCTTCATCTTCAACTACAAGTTGCATCTCCTTTCGGCTCACGAATATTCCCCCTCCTCCATTATGCCTCTCCAATAATAATCCTAATATTTCGTCTTCGAGCTTGCCAACAAAGCCAAAACTCACCACCAGGTAAAATCCAAGAGTTTCATTTCTCACAAGTTATTCAGCTCCTGTAATTTACATACAATCAACCAAATTACCAAATTACAGGGGGGGGATGGGTCGCCACCACCGGGAAGAAAGCGGCGGCACGCATGCTGTTGCAATGCGGCCGCCGTGTTGCTGTTGTGTGGCTGTTTCTTGTACGTGGAGAGTGGCGAAGAGGTGCGTGTTCGTGGCGAGTTATCCGGTGTTGCAGTGTTTTGGATGGGACGAGCACAGGCACCACCATCGTCCCAGGCATTTTTACTGATTCTTGTTTGCATCGCACAATTCATGAGCTCCTACTTGGAAGAAGAAGCTCGATGCGGATAATGGCATACTGTTGTTTAATGTTTCAGTAGATTAATTGTATTGTTCAGCGTGTATAAACACAATTTGCATCGCTGATTTTTTTTCACTGTAAGGAAATATTGTATGCTTAGGCCGCGGATCATCAAGTTCAACAAGTTTTGGTTGTTGTGGTCAACTATAAACTCCACCAGTTAGGTCGGTCAATGCTCGATTGGTCGTCTCACAAAGTCGCAAGCTTAAACATAGCAGGGACGGTGGAACTAGGCTAGCTGAATTTTCTATAATTGTCCTCATTTTTTTATTGGTTTCTCTTGCAAATGGTAGGTATAGATAGGCTTTACCCAGTGGGTCTCCGTCTGCTTACAGAATCAAGAGGTTGCTTGTGAATACTTTCTTTCTCATCATCCAAATGTCAGAACAATGCATATTATGTTGAAAGGAGAAAAAAGATGGCGAAATAGAACTAATTGCATGATCCCGAAAATACAACGGGGAGAGGAAATCCGTTTCACATAAGAAAGGTAAATTGTACACTGAATTCCGCTGACACTGGCTAAATCATTTGACGCTACCATTGGGAATTGAAGACTTGCACGGCCCAGCCGAAGTCATAAATGGAACCCCTTTGAACGTTGCAATCCCACGGCCGTCTGTTGCAAGATGCTGCGTTCACAGTAGTATCGCTGGTTAAGTCAGTAGCTTAAACAAATTCGACGAAACACAAGCAACCTAACTACCATGTCCACTACTTCAACCATACCAGAAAACATTAATTAAAAAAATGAATGTCTTTTAGTACTTGAATGATAAGTCCCATTCATTGCTTTCTAGACCATAAATAAGTCGAAAGCATGCACACTCAGAAGTACATACCGGAGTTATCTTGTCCAGCTGTTTCTTTTTAGGGTTTAGGACAGCTTCTGGTTCCCCTTCGAATCTGCATGGCAACATTCAAAGCAAGGAAATGTCAATGAGTGAGTTGAGTGTATACCAAATAACCTCCCATTTCATCAGCTAGACATGTGTGAATCAGACAACTACCACCAAGGAGAATCAAGTCCACAACAAAAAGAAAACCCTGAAAGACAACCCCCCCCCCCCCCCCCCCCTCTTACTAGAAACAGCATCTTTGGCTACATGTTTAGTATCGTGATATATACAGTCGAAATAGGCAGAAAGTTATAGGCATGATCATATGCTAAAGTTGCATGACAGGGGTGTGAATCTCTCTCCATTGTAAACATGTTTACTCAGTAATGTTGCGGTGCATAAACGGGTGTTTACCAACAGCGTTTTGAAGAGGACATATTTATGCCTTTAAAAATCTCTACACGAGTAGATTCAATCTAAAATAGGAGTAACATCAACAGTCACAAGCACATAAATTAAAGAGGCACCAAACAAGCAAAATGGCTTAGAAGAACAAGTTGGTTGATATGTAAACACTTATTTAAATTAAATGAGCAGAAGGTAGAAAATGCATTTTGTTGATTTGTTAGCTAAACTAAATTGATGAATATCATGCGTTCATTGGTAAAAAAAAATGAAGTTAGTTGTTTTCAGTGATTCAGACACACTTCATTATCAGCTTAATGTTATACACATACCCAGAAAATGTAACACACTCTCCAATCTTTGCCCCTTCCGGAACAATGAGTGGCTCCACAACTGAATGATCTTGATTAGAAACACATAGTACCAGCCCCTCTGAAAGGATATCTCGCAGCTTTGAAGGCTTTACATTAGTTATCAGTACAACATAACGATTCGTCAATTGCTCTGGACTAATATGTTTTGCCAAGCCACTGACCACCTGTCGATTTTTTCTCTCTCCAATATCTATTTCTTCAACTAGTAAATTGTCTGCAGATGGATGTTGGGATGCTTTACTAACAAGGCCAATCTGTATCTTCAGCAAACTAACAGAGATGTCAACGTCTTTACCACTTGTTTTCTTCTCATTTGCTTTTTTCTTGTTGGTAGAAGACTCCTTCGTAACAACAACCTTCTTTTCCTTTGAGTCTGCTTTGACAGTAGCTTTTACTACCAGAGGTTTAAACTGGCTCTTCTCCAATACAATTGGAGTGAAAAAATCTGCAAGCCCACCTTGATATGTATGTAATCCATCCATCTCATCAAATGTGGTAATTTCACTGTATCAGAATCTGGCAAACCGACCACGACCGGGTGAACTGCAGCGACGACAATAACATCAGCTGCTGAAGGCTTCAAGGCAGGACCAAGAATAACAGCCTTCTTGATCAAGTCCTCATTTACTGAGAACCTCAGAAACCGAAGCAGACTCTGCTTGGAGGCTTTCCGCGAATGCCACCCACTTCGCCAACTTGGCATCATTATTATGAAGCGCATCGCCATCTCCTGATGAATTCAAAATCTTTTCGCACGTGCTATTAAGATCACTCGCTACGTCATCAAGGTACCCACTGAAGTCTGAAGAAAAATGTTTACATAGTGCATATACAACATTTTGGTAGAGCTTATCGGACGCCATTTCTGTTATTTCCTGTTCAAGTCTTCTTCCTCAAGATTTTTCAATGGACCAAGGAGTTACTTGAGCCCTCAAACGGAAAACTCAATTCTCACTACATGTACATCACAATTAGCTTAAAACACTAGTTTTGGTTTGGAAGCTCAAAGTCACAAACTTTAAAACATTCAGTCAGGAGGACAAATCCATCAGTTGGATGCATGAAATAAATGAACATCATCCCACCAGCCCAAAAAAATAGAAGAAAAAAATGGCCTTCCTCATCTCATCTAAACCTCTCCCTCCCATTAAATTAGCTAAAAAATATCAAGGACACATACACTCTCAGCTCAACAATCTTCTAAGAACCACTGAACCAACAAAATGAACATATATCCAAGAAGAGGCAAAACTGTGCATACAACGAAAACATTGAAGAAAGTATTTCTTGGATTGCTTTATGTTATCATATTTTCCAATTTCATTGATTCAATCTCAGTTTGTGTACTAATGCACTAGCTACACAACTACACAGGCCACATCAAAATAGTTAAAACAAACCCTAATTGAATTCAAAATTACATTTACCTCAATTTGATTACATATGAGGAGACAACGACGCTATAAGCACGACGGATAAGAGCACACTAGTGTTCTTTGACCAGAGGAAGCAGTTCAAGCTGGATGAGCTGCTCCTGGCATCGGCGGTGTTGGACGATGGGTGCACGGTGGCGGTGAAGAGGTTGAAGGATGCTAATCCATGTGGGAAAAAGGAGTTTGAGGCTTTAAGCAGTACATGAATGTGATCTAATAGAACAAATGACAGAGGAAGGTGAAGAAGTCAGGAAGATGAAGGTTTGGAATGGGAATTGGGCAAAATGAAAAATGAAGGATAATAAAATGTTGGGGCACAAAGTCTTTCCTAACATTTTACCAGTTTACAAAAATTAAAAATTTTGCTTTTTTTAGAAATGGTGGGGCGCGTGCCCTGCCATGCCCAGTGGTAACTCCGCCACTGACTCCACCCCAGATCGGAAGAATCGTGATATGGGTACCATTCTTGACCCCTTTGTCCTTGGGAACCAACAATCCTATCTCTCAATTTCACTCTTCATGATACCTGACGTCCACCCAAGCGTCGCTACAAAGCCCGGTGCATGCAAGTCAAAGATAAAGATTTATAGTGTTTCTCTCTTACTCACTTTTAACTATTATAAAGTTGATAGCGGTAAGCTAGTGTGCCATCCACAAATATTTATAGAGGTTTTAAAAGAGAGCTTCACTAAATTCATACACAAGCGTCACCTCGTGTGTATCGATATTAGAGAAAATAGGGGGGTTTTGGTTTGAAATAATTAAACTACAACTACAAGCATACACATATAAGCTAAGAGATAAAGTCTGGTGATGATGATCATAGGGGTATTTGCATCAGGTATTTAACATTTGAGACTTGATCCTCTACTCCTATTTACATAACCACAATTTAATTACTTAATGCATTATCACCCGATGTGTATAGATTGATTCATCAAGAACTTTCACGATGACTAATATCCTGGTTCTGCCCCCTCGTAAAACTCTCACCTCTGTCTCCCATAGCTAGAGGAGTGCTAACATGTCTACCCCGTCTAGCCCTCACTATTGTGGTTAATAAACTCGTATTCGCAGTAAGTTAAACACATGAGTAGCATGACTTGTTGGGACCTCCACCGAAAACAATCACTTTAATCGTCCATATTGTTCCACTTAGAGCATTAGTATCTCATTAATTTCCCTCTAGAATTTAATCCAAACTTACTACAAACACAAGATATGACTTTCGTAACTAAACTACAACCCCAATTGGATCAATATGATACCCGATAGTATTTATAAGGGTCACTCTCATATCGATCATAGCTTAATTCAATTAAGTCCTTTAGCCTAATCTAACCAAATAATCAACAAACATGCATAGTTCACTTGCCAAACCCAACAAAAAGATAAAATACTCCCGGGTTTATTCCCATGCCTAGTGCTAGATCATGCATTGAAATAAATTAGGTGTACATCCTAACATTAAGCAGGCGAAATCATAAGAACTTAGGACCAAACATTAATGATAATAATAGTGTAAAGTACATGAATCTAAGAGTCTTACAAGTTAAGAGTCAAATACGCTTACAAATATCTCTAAAATTCTATGTTTATGCTACCATAATAAAACCCACAAAAAGAATGGGTTTTGAAGTCATAAAGGCTATAGAATGAATGAAGAAAGAGAGGAAATGGTGTTTTGAGTTTTCAGATCTGCCTCCCTCTCTTGGACCAAAGGATAAAGCCACTTTACTGAGCATGAGGAGAGAGAAGGTTAAAACCCGCTGGTCAAAATCCTAGTCAACAGGCAGCACGGAACATGCCGGCTGGCACGGGTCGTGCTAGTGACTATGGTAACAGAGCATGCATAATTATATGGATCGCTCTTTGGGCCTTGATTTTGGGCAACTGAGCGGGAACATACTGTGTAAAATTACATGGTTTGCTTTTCGGGACATCTTCTTGGGTCTTTTGATTTGGCATGGACCGAGCATGTTTGCATAATGAATTCATTAGACCTCCATTTCTGTGCAGTTCTTGTGGTATGGACCATGTAATATGTCATGTTTTGTGCTATATGAACACTTTGGAATTGCATTTGAAGATTTGCTCTTTTTGCCTCCCTTCTTCTTCCACTTTCTTCTATCCCCCACTATGAACTCCAATGGCCTTTATTCTACTACCAACCTTTCTATTGGCCTTCTATCCACTACCATTCTTTCATATGGCTTTCTCCAATGAAGATCTTCAATCTAAGCTCAAAAAGAAAAACAAGAGTGAAGTGCATATATAACCTTACATAATTCATGAAAGTGTACATATAACCTTGTTATAATTGAAAGTGCAAATATAACCCTAGATAATTAGTTTATGTGCAAATATAACCCTATGCGGAAAATTTAAGCCAAAATTTGATGAAATATCAATTTTAACCTCTTTTAAAAAATTAAGCAAATTTACTATCATACCCCTAGCCCTAACCCTAATCTCCCCGCCACCCACCGTTCTCCTCTTTATTTTCTCCCTAAACATGCTTTCTCCTTCTTCCTTGGTCCCGCCGCTACCTCACTCCTTATTCTCCTTCTTCCTTGTTCCCGCCCGCCACCCATTGTTCTCCTCTTTCTTTTATCCCTAAACTGGCTTTCTTCTTCTTCCATGGTCCACCGCCGTCTCACTCCCTCCTTCTACTGAGGGTGAGAAGGAATTTGGTGGAGCACGATGATGGCTTTCTTGTCGGCAATGAGCGCCTGGAATCTCATCCTCATTGGCAAGTTGGAAGAAGGTAGCGAAGCTTTTGGATCAGTGAACTGAAAGGATGGGAGATTGGTTGAGGTGGCGTCGGCGCTAGTGGGAGGGGGAGGATGACAGGACGATGTGAGGAGTGGCTGGAGGTGGTGGCGGTGGGCTGGTGGCTGGGAATGGGGGTGGAGGTGGTGGATGTTGCTGGGAAGGGGGTGGTGGCCAGGAATGGGGTGGGGTGGTGAGGGGTAAAATTGTATAAACACTTTTAGGTTTTATGTCAGAGGGCATTTTGGTCATTTTTTATGCGGTCAACGCCGAAAATAGTGTAATAGGTTATATTTTCACTTTCATCGATTAGTTAGGTTTATAATTGCACTAAAAATTATCTCAGGGTTATATCTTCACTTTCTCAAATATATAGGGTTCTTTTTGTATATTACCCAAAAAACAAATAGACCACTCATGGAGGGAAATTCCCATTATGCTACAAGGATCTTACAAATTAGATAAGTCAACATGAATAACAAAATAAGGTAGTTTTAACCCTCTATCATGCAAAACATTTGTAATCCTAACTATCCACCAACTTAAGCATCTAAAAAGTGGTGCTAAATGATATAAGAAAACATGCATTTCCCTTTTGATCAAATCCCCCACACTTACATTTAGGCCTTATTCTCTAGAGCTTACCTGAACTGGCCTGAATTGAACTGAATTGATTTGAACTAAACGAAAAATAAGTGTGCTAAAAATATTAATAATATGACTAAACAAAGCTAAATTTTACCAAACTAAATTTCCACAGAACTGAGCCGAACAAAACTGAAGTACAGGTAAGTTTTGGAGAATATGGTCTTACTCATCCTCGAGTAAACAAGAGAAAGTAAATATCTAAGGGTATATCTAATGAAAATACCCTGCAAATTCTATTAGAAAACCCACAAGGTCGTGATCAAAGATAAGATTTGTATGATGCTCCCCTTACTTACATCTAGCAACTAAACAGTAGATAGCGGCAAGTTAGGGTGCTGTCCACAGAGACCTAGGGGTTTTAAGGGATAGTTACAAAGCTCACAGCAGGCATCACCCTGAATGTGTGTCAGAAGTAGAAAACATGGGGGGTTGGTTGAAATAATTAAACTACTAATAATGAACATAAACTAAGATAACGGGATAAAGATAATAAACGGGCCTTAGGGGAATTTGCATCACATGGATTAACTACGAGATTCGATCCTAGACTTATATTCACATTCAAAACATATAATTCAACCTATTTGATATATCACATGATGCATAGATGTTAATTCCATGGGAACTCCCTCAATCTGTCACACCATGTCGGTTCTACCCCTACTTAACATCTCACCTCTTCCACATATGGCTAGAGGTGCGCTTTCACTACCACCTCTAGCCATCACTAATGGAGTTAATAAACTTGTAACCTAACGAAGTAAATTAAACTCGATAGTAGCATGGATCATCGGGAGCTACACTGTGAATACTCATTCTAAGCCCAACTTATGTCACTTAGGACATTGGTACATCATGATAACTCTAGGGGCATTCCCTGCCTAAGTGCTACAAACATAAGGCATGACCTTCGAGTATTATTCTAAGATTCCAATATAGTCAACAACATTACTGACTCATTCGCAGAGTAACCTCCGTATTGTCTGTAGAATAATCCAACATGAACTTACATCTAATTCAATCCAAGATATGTGTGTCAACGTTTCATGACCTTACATATTTAACCTTCGACCAAAGTGACATAAAGACGATATATTCCCAGATTCAGTCCCGAGCCTAACACTATATCATGCGAAGAAATCAATCAAGTGTACATCCTAATCTAAATCTTAGCATAATCATACGCATAAGAATTGAAGCAAAAATTAAGTCTGATAATAAAAGCATATAGATAAGATGAGTTTAGGAATCTCAAAATCAGCTTAACATGTTTACAAAAACTTTCAAGCATAGATCTAAATTAAATAATGAAAACGCATATCAAATTTACAAAAATTCATGAAAAAGATGTAAAAACTGGGAAAAATGAAGAACTTGGTTAGGAGGCCAAAGTTGGGCTCACCATGAAAGAGAGGAAGAAGGGGGACTTTTATAGGTGGAAGAGGGAAAAAGGGGGGAATGCCAAAGAAACACGAGTTTTAATGGTGCATGGCATGGACCAGACCGTGTAAAATGTGGCACGATCTGTGCGTCTTGAAACGTGCGGTTTTATGATTCATGGGGTACTGACTGTATGAATTTACACGGTCCAAGCCATACCAAATGATAATATGTTATATGGGACAGACCGTGTGTATTTACACAATCCATGTTCTTTAAATTTCGGGCCTTACTTGTTTTCATCTCTACGGGTGAACCGCTGATCCGTTTTTAGAGTTCGTGTAGTCGATTTTATAGTAGTCACAAAGAAAAATCCAATTATGCTATCTAAGAAAATAAATTCTTCTCGGATCATTCCCTGAAAATAGCTTGATATATCAAATCAACTTTTCACCCGCTGCTTCATTTTCCTTTTTCACTCTATTTTTTACCACTTTGTGAATGGCCTTCTTTCTTCTACCATTATTGTGTTTGTCCCTCTTCAATACTATACCATCCTTAATAATTTCCTTCTCAATGATATCTCTAAATAAGCTCACAACAAGTAGAAATCAATCAAATCACAGAGGAAAACATGTTAGACACTAAATGCTTAAAAAATAGTAAAATTAGGAAAACTAACCACAAAAGTGATTCTAACCCCCTTATCATGTAAATCACTTAATTTTATACATCTCCCCTAACCATATGAATTCCAAAGTAAAGGTACTATAGTTAACCCAGCGGACTAGGTAAAAGATGGTTTGCCAAAGAGAAGAGAGAACCTCGCTAAGCCCAAAGCTAAAATACCACATCGCCTTTGGCAAACTACTCTAAGTGAACTTAGAAGAAAAGATGAATATTACATACAATCATCCAAATGAAACCACGAAAAAGAAACACATGGACCAGGATCAGCAAGGATCATGGTGATCACCATCTATAAATAGATGATCTGAGTGATAGGATAGGTAATGACATGTCCTAGATACTATCCATGCACTGGTCATAACTGAATTAGGCTTCAGGGGAACATCTTCGGGACCTTTTTCTGCAGGTTTATGAAGCTAGGAATGATACATTGTGCTAATTCCATATATTATGGTTGTCCGGAAGGAATCTCCCGCATCAGTGGCACTATCTGTGGGGAATCAAAATTTCTATTTTAAGACATTCATGGTATCTGGAGGAGGCCAAGATTCATGATTAAAAAAGAGAAAAAATAATATGCTAAGAAGTAGCTAAGCATATCAGCAAGAAGGAATATGATGAATTGACGCAGTTAACATCTGATAGTTAGCCATCATAAGACACAAGGTTGGTAGAGCCAGGTAGACAAGAACAAACTAGAAGGCATCGAACATGCAGGATTTGACAAAAGCAGCAAAGC
>JAULKM010089726.1:0-11283 GCA_032355605.1 Rubia tinctorum
GTAAAAATAATATTTAATAAATTATCACAAATTCTTGTTATAGACCGAGTAACTGTTAGATGATGGTATTTTATAATTAGTGGGACTAATAAAAATATTTGATATTTAATTTTTCATTGAGATATATATAATTATGATAACCTTTAAAATGAGCTCAACATATAAATAATTATTTTAAATAATTTTAATAAAATATTATAAAAATAGTCATTTTATTGCATTTAATATGTAACAATTTCATATGTTTGAACGGATTACATATTGTATTTAATTTTATTGCATTTAGTTGGGGAGCTTTAATTACTTCGTTTGGATTGCTTTACATGCTTGAGCGGATGTGTGTACAAAGCACTTAGAGTGCGTATTATTTAATACTCCACTGTTTTGACTCTGATGGTAGTCTTGTGTCGATATTATTTGTGACTACAGTAGGACTATACAGTGTTAACCGCCTATTCTTGGGACCCTCTTCTTATTGCCACATAAACTTTCCAATTCGTATTGTAATATTAATTAGAACTTATGTGTAAGCCTTCATGCACCACTTTTATGTAAGCCTTCAGGCACCACTTTGATGTAAGCCTTTGGGCACCACTTTAATGCAAGCCTTCGGACACCACTTTGATGTAAACCTACGGGCACCACTTGATGTAAGCCAATGTTTGGCTACAACAAATTTTTAATAGAAAAGGGTTGGAAACCCTATAAACCCGATTATTAAAAAAAGATATATGAAGCTGTAATGTTTTAGTTACACTATATTGGCAGAAAAAGACATTTATTATCAGTAGTGGAGAAAACTCTATTAAAAGCACCGTTAGAAGGCGATTCCATCAGAACTGCCTTTAATTGAAGTCTGAAAGCACTTTCGAGTTTGAAACTCCCTCCCAAATCACCTTTTTTAACAATTTATTTTAAAGATGGTTCAAAATTAATTAAAGGCCCGCCTTTAAATGGAAATAGATTAATTAAGGTCCGAAAGCACTTTAGAGTTCGGAATTGCTATCCCAAGTCACTCTTTTATTTTAAAAACAGTTTAATTGTAGGACTGCATTTAATAGGCTTTATTTTTTGCCCAATCCCCCATTATTTTTTTTCTCCTTCATTATTTCTCCCTCCTCCTACTTAGGGTTATCCCTCTCTTTTCTCTCCAACCCGCCTCACTCCTCACTGCTTCTACCGTTCGCCCCTCCTCCCCCGCCTACAGCTCATATTCCCTCCACCGTCTGCCACTTCTGTTCCCTCCACCATTCGCCGATCATGTTCTCTGCACCATCCGCATTTGTTAGTTCCTCAGCCGCTCAAGTCCCTCACTCAGTTGTCCCTGAAGCTCCATTCCCTAGCACCGTCGCTGAAGCTTGCCTCCGCCAATCGCTTTCATCCGCCGCTCGATTAGTTTTTTTTGTTGCTGTTAATTTGTGTGTTGTTGTTATGAATATATGAAAGTATGTTGCTGTTAATTTGTTGTTGTATTTTTTTCCCCAGAGATTGAACGCCGCGTTCTGGGTTTTCGTTGCTGCTGGAAGCCGATTAATTTTCGGCAGTCATTTTTTTGGAAGGTCAGAAATAGGTTCTGAACTAGGAACCTATTTTGGACCCTAATTAAATGCGGGTTTGAACCGCTTTTAATCGATTTCGATCAAAGGCAGGACCAATGAAGGCATTTTAAAAGTGTCTTTAAAGGTTCGATATAACCGCATTTAATTGCCTTTTCATCCACTAAAAGAAACGGTATTTTAATTATTGTATTTTGAAATACTTCGTGGTTCACTTGTCAAGGCATCAACCATTTCTTCTGCCCTTGAAGTACAGGCGACCATATGCAAAGGTTTCACACCTCCAGGTTCAACAAGATTCAGTGTAAAAAATTTACTCCAGCCATGCAACCCAATCTGTAAAGGGACAAATCAGTTCATAGATAAAATGATGATAAGAATTATTGACTTTAGATCCGTTTTCAAAAATTTAGAAGCCCTATACTAATCATAATTATTATTTACATCGAATCAACTATAAGTGAAATACGGTTTATCATAGATATTTACATCACAAAATAATAATACATTAAACATATAATATTAATTTGAGATAGTGACATGTTGTAAATATTTAGTAATGATTTATGTTAATATTTACTTTAATATCTAAATTGAATTTTACATAGTAAAAGTAAAAAATATATATTTTGAGACCCCACATGATTACAATGTTGAAGATACACATGTAAATTACTACATACAAATGCATTACCATTTTTACACAAACAACATAATGGGGCCCAATGCTGGAGAGCCAGCCCGACCACGTAATAGCCGGCGCTGATTGACTTCTATCATAAAATTAATTGGTACTATGTAGAGGTGACCTGTGATCCTATATATTAATTAATTCAACCTCAACATGGGACTCTCAACATGCCTCCTCACGCGCAACGGTATGATTCATCGTGCAAACGTGAACAGAAAAAGGTTACATGCCTATCTGTGGGAGTATACGTTCACTAGGCTGATTAGTTCAACCTTAAGCTTTGATACAATGTAATAATCATGCAGTTCTATTATAAATCCAATTAGTACAACATAGAGGCGATCCACGATCTTAACGATCTTATATACAATACTAAAAAAATTCAACCACCAATGTGGGACTCTCAACAAAACTATACACTAACAATTGCTAAGAAAACACAAACATATACACCAATACGAATAATAAAAGAGAGTGCGTTTTTAACCCCATGTTTCGTTCGAAAGTGCATATATGAACTTGTAAAATCTAAAGTGCAAATCTAACCCAGTATTTCGTTGACCAGAATGTCAACAACTAGTTTGGCTGGAAATTTATGAAAAGACAATTATACCCCTGCTAAAAATTTTATTAAAAACAAAAAGGAAAAGATGAATCTACCCTTACCCTTAATCTCTCCCTCTCCTGAATATTAGTTTCTCCATCTTCAATCTCTTCCATCTCCATTTTAAATTCTCAAATTGGTCGTTGAGGGGCTAGGGTGGAGCGTGGCAGGGGACATATAGTGGCGAGGGAGAGATGGAGCGCGACAGAGAGGTGTGGCGGGACTAGGGTTGAGAGTGGGACTAGGGTTGAGTGCGGCGGGAGAGTGGTGGTGGTGAGGGAAAAGTGGAGTGCGGCGGAAAGGTGTGACGGGGATAGGGTTGAGGGCGGGGCTTAGGTAGAGCCTGGCGGGGAAGAGGTGAAGGGTGGTGGGGCTAGGTTTGTGGGAGGAGGGAGAGATGTGGTGGCTGGGTGGAGCGCGAAGGAAAGGTGTGGTGGGGCTAGGGTTAAGTGGGGGGCTAGAGTTGAGCGTAGCGGGAGAGAGGTAGAGTTTCGGGGCAGAGGTGGAGCGTGGTGGGGCTGGGTTTCTAGGCGAAGGGGAGAGGTGGTGGCGGGGCCAAGCACGGTGGATGAGAGGTGGTAGTGAGTGAAAGGTGGAGCGCAGAGCTGGGTTTCTAGTGGCGGAGGGGTTAGGCGACGAGGCTAGGTTTCTGAGCAGAGGGGGTTTTTGGTGGCGTGGTTGGGTTTCTAGGCGGAGGTGGTGAGCGGCGGATCGATGGTAGGAAGTGGCCATAGGTGTGTTTGAAGAAGAAGAAGAAGTCTAGGGTTAGAATTGTCATTGCATTTTTAGTTTTGAGTCCAGGGGTAATTTTATCTTTTCATGTTTGGTCAACCGTTAATTTCATTGAGTGAACGCTGAAATTGAGCAAAATGGGTATAACTGCATAATTTTACAAAAAATTAGGGTTAGTTTTACAATTTCATATTTAACAAAGTTATATTTGAACTTTTGAAATTTAATAGGATTATTTATACACTTTTTTCTTTAAAAAATCAATCAATTTTAACACTAATCTCTATTATTGATCAAACTATAAAACGATAATCTCAAACACATACTCAAACTTCTATGTCAATGATAACCAATCAATTTATGCTGAAACAACTCAAAATTGTATCATAGTGTAACTTATTATATAGGGAAAAGTTCAAAAAATGACCCTATTAAATCGAGAAAGTGCAGAAATGACTTTGTAAAATTTGTAAGTGCAAAAAGAACTCTAACCTTTTGGGCAATGGTGCAGATATACCCAAATTGCACTATCCTGGTGTTGACTAATGTAATTTAGACATTGACTTAAACAGAAAAGATAAAATTACCCCTAAACCTAAAACTAAAATTCTAATGACAATTATACCTAAGCTTCTTCTTCTCCAATTTCAAACACCGCCGCTAAAATCCCTATCTTCAGAAGGACCGATACCAAATCTCTACCTAGTTACCAACATACAAACTAATAGCTCACCGACTGTTGAAGCAACAAAAATAGATTCAAACAATTCCTCCAAATCCTCATCTAACCCTGAAGGCTTCCAACTTTAACAAATCCAAATCTATTCACTTGGCGTTTTATTTTCACAATCTAAACACAACTATATCAGAATTAAAGTACAACTATAGAAAATACCAAAAACACATATTAAAAAAATGATATTCTTAAAACACATACAAGGCAATCCGAGCACCACCACTGTCGTCGCTGACTAGAATACCACCGTCCAAAACCAGCTCCCCCCTAAACCCCAGTTCCGCCACCACCTCTCCCCCTTGTTCCCTACCCTGCCTCCAAACCGTAGTTCCACCGCCACCTCTCCCTGCAGCTTCTTACCCCGCTGCTAAACCCTAGTTCCACCACCACCTCTCCCCGCCGCTCCTTACCCCGCAACCAAACCTTAGTTCCGCCACCATCTCTCTTTCCCCCGTCGCAGGCAACCCTCAGAAGCGGCACGCTGAACATGGCTGATTAAGAATTGCGACGCCATCCGGCCACCCTGTCCTCATCTCTTTCCCCCATCGCCGACCACCCTTCAAAGCGCGACATATTAAAAAATGCAGGGAACACCACTGGTGGCATGGGTTTTGTGGCTTTGGGCAATGAAAATGAGCAGTGGTGGTGGGGCTGAGAGAGAGATGGAGATGAGAAAGAAAAGAGGATGGGTGTAGGAGAAGGCTATTAGTGTCTTTTTGAATTTAATTATTTTTTTGAATTTTTAACCTAGGGATATAAAGGTTGTTTCACAAATTTCCGGCCAATTTTTGGCAGTTGACATTTCAATCACAGGAATTCAGAGTCATTTATGCACTTTCAGATTTTACAAGATTATTTCTGCATTTTCAATCAAAACATAAGGTTAAAACCGCACTTTTCCCTATTATATATATATATTTAACAAACTTAATTTCTCATTCATCCTCTGCTTGGCAAATTTTATTCCATTTTGGATAAATGCTTGACATATTAAATATTAATCAATTATCTAGCTGGAAGCATAAATGATCAACAACTGGTTAGAAATCCCCCTCATTTAAATATTGCATCCTGTTTATACCACATGTGTGGTCCGTTTATCAATTCATCACCGCGTAGATCATTAAAGAAATGGAGAGCGGATTAGCTAGTTTCGCAAGGTCCTGAAACAGGCAAAACAGATTGGAAACAAGGAATTTGCATGCTTTAAATGATTTTTATCCTTTGAAGATGTAGTGAAAGTTACAAGATGCTAATATACTCACTCTCACAAGATTTCATTGGTCTTTACCTAAAATTTCACAGAACTGTCACACACGTCAAAGATGTAGTGAAAGTTAAAGATGCTAATATACTCACTCACAAGATTTCATTGGGTCTTTACCTACAATTTCACAGAATTGTCACACTCGTTGAAAATAATTACTCCCCTTACATTTCAAACTTCACCATTTGACATTTAATAGTTAACTTGAAAAATATTCGGTCTTTAATATCTTTCATTAAGGATAATTAAAACGTGTGAATATCAGATATTTTGAAAATACATGTTATAGTGAATCCAACAATGTATCACGCAATAATATTTATACTTATGTATCAATTCAAGTTTCGGGTCAAAATTAGAAAATTTTGACTGAATGAATAGTTAAATTGCAACTTAAAATATGACAGAATGAGTAGTTCTGTTTCAGCTATTGCAGAATTCAATATTCCCTTTGTCCCAAACTAAGCTCTTACAATTGATATTTAATGCTGTCAAACTTTGACCACATATATTAATAAATATATAAATAACAATATTATCGTATGTGATATTCTTGGGTTCATCGTAATAAGTAGTTTCCAAATATCAAATTTTTATTAACCGTTATTATACGTAGTCAAACATATGAACGATCAATCATGTCTTTTAAAAATTGTAAAAAATATTTTGTGAAGTTTAGTTTGGGAGTAACAACTACGCATAATGTTGTCTTGGTTCGATGTAAACATTTTTTACTTTAACTAAGTTGACTATAACTAATTAACAATCATCGCTTACTTGACTTTCTATATATAACACTAATATAAAGTTTGACTTTAACTAATCAATTATTACCCTTACTTGAATTTCTACCTATAAACACTAATAAATCTTTCATAGAGAGAGAGAGAGCGAGACACACACACACACACTAAGGGATGATTGTAATTAGTTATAGTCAACTCAGTTATTAGTTTTTATACATAGAAAGTCAAGTAAGGACCTACTGTTGATTAGTTAAAGTCAACTTAGTTATTAGTGTTTATATATACTAAGACAATCAAGGGGTGACCGTTGATTAGTGAAAGTCAACTTTGTTATTAGTGTTTATATGTAGAGAAGTCAATGAAGGATTGACCGATTATTAGTTAAAGTCAACTTATTTACCAGTGTTTATACATAAAAAGTAAAGTACATGTTTACGAGTTGATTAGTTAAAGTCAATTTAGTTAATAGTATTTATATATAGGAAGTAAAGCAACCAGTTCAAGTCAACATTTGTATTATTGTTTATATATAGAAAGTCAAATAAGAGTTGATCGTTAATTAGTTGAAATCAACTTAGTTATTAGTTTTTATATAGAATAAGTTAAGTAATGGTAGGCCGATATATGATAATTAGTTAAAATCAACTTAGTTATATGTATTTATATATAGAAAGTCAAGTTATGTTTGGTCATTGATTAGTTAAATTCAACTTAGTTTTTTGTGTTTATACAAACAAAGTTTAATAATGATTGACTGATAAATGATAATTAGCTAAATTCAACTTAGTTATTAGTATTTATATATAAAAGGTCAAGTAAGGTTTAACCATTGATTAGTTAAAGTCATATATAGAAATTCAATTAATGGTTGACCGTTGATTATTTAAAGTTAACCTAATTATTAATGTTTTTTGAAAGTTAAATAAAAATTTACATTGATTAGTGTTTATATATAAAAAGTAAAGTATGTGTTGAAAAGAAAAATAGAGGCATAGAAAATGTGGTGAAAATATTTCCTGCCAAAAGTTTGGCGAGTGACCGTGACTTTGGTCACTAAATACTAATTTGGTGACCATTTTATATTTCGTCGTTTCTACAGGTCACTAATTAAGGATAGACAGATTACTTAACTCTTATGCTCAACACCTTCCGTGACCAATTTACTAACTGCGATTTTCACTTGCCCACTAAAAGTCCATTGGTGACCCAAATACAGTGACGAAAATATGCAAGTCACTAATACGATCTTTAGTGACCAAATAATTTGTAGTTACCGGAATTCCGTCACGTACTCGTCACTCAGGAGGCCGAAGACCCCAAGGATGGAAATACGACAACACTTTATTTTTAAATATATGTTGCGTCGTGAGAATTTATTCAACAGAATTCATGTAGGCGATCCAGTCTGCGGGAGGCTTTGTTTATCCATATCAAAATCCCGAAACCAACTATGTCACAACCTCATCCACAAATGGGATGCAATTTGGTATCCCCGTTGTGAATGTGAGAGTACCAGACCTCATAAAGATGCAGATACCGCTGCTGATGTAGACACAGATTCTAATGCAATACTTCCGCATGCGCCAATTCAGATATCATTGCAGATGAGGATGAAGGTGTCGATGCATACACAGATGCAGGTGCCAATACGGGCATCATCACAAACGCCAATGTTACAATAATCCCAATACGGATGTCGTTACAAACACAATCATAAACGCTGCTGTTTCAGTCAGTTTTTGATTTCCTATTAATCTGTCCATTCTTTTAGTTGTAGGCTTCCTAATCCTCTCCATGTATAGGGATTTCATATAGTGTTCAGTTCAATCAACCTAGCTAAGTTGATAAAATTATCAAAATCGGTGGTACTAATGACCTCTGGTGAACTTGAGCCGATGTATTCATCTAGGACTCTAATCACATATTTAAATCCCCTCCTATCAGTGTTGGGTTATCTTCCTAAATCTATGAATGATTTGCATAGATTAAGATCTTGTGCATAGCCTGTTGTAAGGACTTTCATGTGACTTTCAGATCCACAAATTGTTCAAAATATAGTATATGGCTATCAATTTCTATGTTATCATTGTGGAAAATCCAGATTTTCTCATGTGAGAACGGCACAAGTTTCTTGAAGTTCAATTTATGCATATAAGATGACCTCATGTTAATTTTCAGCTTTGGTTCTATAACGACTAACAACTGAATTTTATGGATTAATACACAATTCTTGAGAGCTAGTAAAGAAGTAGAGACTCCCCTTGTATTCCAGATCATAAAATTAACTAACATTATGACGTTTAATAGCTAACCTGGTCATGACATGGTTAGGACTTGAAAAGAAGTCTCTTGATTGAGTTGTATCTTCTTCCGGATTGATGATACTTCTTCTTGGTCATATTGTGAGTTTGGATCTTTACTTTCATCTCCACCTTGATCTAGCTGCATTTTTTCTAGATCCATTAGAAATGTGAAACATGTTTGGCCTAATATTGTTTAGTATATCTATCTCTTAGAGGGTATCTTCCTAGTAAATGTGAGACTGATCATGGTGGTCTACATTGGGGTGGTGATCTACATTGTGGGCTTGTTGATTACTATCAATTTCTTCCCGTGGCTCTGTAAGGCCTACATATACTTTTTTTCCAGTATTGTTCTTTGGTTGCTTTAAGGTTTTCTCAGTATCTAAAACTTGGTTAGCTACATCTGTGAGCTTTTGAGAAACAGTTAAACCTAAGGTATAAACTGTTCCTAATTGGTTTTCAAGCTTCATTATGGGCATTCATGTTGGTATTTTCCTTGAGGAGTGGTTGTGTTGCTTCGAACTTTGTGGAATTAGGTTTAATGATTGGATTAGGACCTTTTTGTTTGAACTAAGACTTGCGGTTCCTAGATTCATGGTCTATAGTTTTATATGAAGTAAAATGTTCTGGAAAATTCTTGTATTCAATAGGGTACCAATCTCTAACCTGGATAGTGCCCAAGCCTGAATCTTCATTTTCTTTCCTGTGTGAGGTCCAATTGAACGTAGAATCTGATTAAAGATGAACAGGGTGGAGCTTTTGTTGTTGCGTCTTCTTTCAGTGGGGTACCGAGTGAGGAGATGATTGTGTGGATGAGTTCCTTTCGATAGTAGTACGCCGAAGCTCCTCTAATGTTGACCCAGACTATTGCTATTGGAGCTTCCTCCTCCGGTACAATGTCCGGTGTCCACTTCAAAATTTTAATCTGGAAAGCTCCTATTTTCCAAAAAAAAAATTTGAGATAGAAATCCTGGTAATCATCTTTTAGCGCGAACCTTAGTAAGACATGCCTATTTTCCATAAGCCTGGACTTGACCTCCCCTCTGAAAACCAAGGTAGGGATTACCTTGCGGTGAGCTTCCATCGATGGTCGACCTCTTGAGAACTTTCCAATCAGAGCTTTGCACAGTGAAAATTTTAGGGTTTCAACCTCTTCTGGTGTGTAGAGACAAGATATCTCCCCTCTGTAGTTAGTTTAGGGGTTGAGATTTAGAGATTCAGCTGATGAGTTTTGAGCTTTGATGTATATCTGAGACACCGTTGCACTTGGATTTCCGAGATTTCTAGTGTATCCTGTAAGAAATAGCCCCCAGAGGATTCTGAGGGGAAAAACTCTCTGACGGTCTTGTTAGTAAGATCTCCAGATGAATAGTAAAGTGAATATAATATAGGAAATATGATGTGACATACCTGCTTTTATATGACGACCTATTATAGGTAGGGTTATAGTTTTTTTTTCTTGTGGTGGAAATATTAAGATTTGGCCCTATGAGAGCTATTAAAGTATTGGGCTCGCTTGGCCTAATTATAAGGAGCTATCATCCAGCATTAAGCCTATTCCTGCTTCGTCCAGGCCCAAGTTTAATGTTTGTTTGGCCTGGGGTACCATTAATAGCCCCTTGTAAGCCAATAAGAGGGGGAGGCAGGGGCCTCGTAAGCTCGAGGGGGTATTTTGAGGTAACCCTTAAGCTTAGTAGTCTCTTGACTTTCTTTTTTTATTATCATAATTTTTTCATCCCATCTAGTTTTAAATTTAAAGAGGGTGCAGGGGGTTTAGGTAACTGAAAGGACACTGAGCACGTGTCTACACACATTAATTGAGAGAGAGAGAGAGAGAAAAAGAGAAAAGATTCTCTAATGCACTTCACTTTTTTAAAATTTTCTGAGTTTTAAGGTAATGATTACCTTTCTTGAAAAACTGTTTCTCTCCCCTCTTAACCCCCATTTTAGCGAGTTGATTCTTGAAGTAGCTCAAATCCGTCAAAATTGGATGCAAATGGAGCAGAAATTTAAGTTGGAAATTAGTAGGGAGGGCACATTCAACGAATGCGCCCTATGTGCCAATTTTTTAAAAAACATTCTAGGGTCCGAATAAAAGAAATAAAAGAAATTCCGGTGGTTTAAATAAAAGTAATAGAGGGCTCATTTGTGACAAATGCGCCCTCAATTGTTAATGTATTTTATTTTCTGGTTTTTATGAAATTTTGGTAAAATTCAATAAAAGGAGTAGAAGGCGCATTTGTCAATTATAAGTGTATTTTTTTATTTTTTGGTTATTATGAAATTTTGTTAAAATTCAATAAAAGGAGTAGAGGGCGCATTTGACAAATGCGCCCTCATTTATAATTTTATAATTTTATTTTCCGGTGATTATGAAATATTGTTAAAATTCAATGAAAGGAGTAGAGGCCGCATTTGACAATTGTAATTTTTTTTAAGCTTATTAAGTAATTTGGTTTTAAAAAATTTTGCTTGTTAAAAATTAATAAGTTTTAAAAAAGAGGGCGCATTTACCGAATGCGCCCTCACTGGAATGCAATTTAAAAATTTTTAAGACGTTTGTTAGAAATGAAGATGTTAAAAAATAGGCTAAATTATAATGTAATGCGAATGATGAACTTAATTTTGTTTAACAATTTTGTACGTGT